>CATIWR010677220.1:0-32960 GCA_949677035.1 Omphalea diandra | reverse complement strand
AAGTATCCAACCCATGTTGTGGGCACTTCTTTAACAAATCCTTGAAGCATTCCCACGTCTCATAAAGTGACTCGAAATTTGATTGAATGAATGATGAGATATCATTCTATAATCTTCCTGACTTCACAGGTGGAAAATACTTCAATAAAAATTTTTCTGTCATCTGGTTCCACATAGTAATAGAACCCTTAGGAAGTGAGTTCAACCACTATTTGGCCTTTCCCCTTAATGAAAATGGGAATAACCTTAAACGAATGACATCATCCGTAGCTCCATTGATCTTAAAAGTGTCGCACATTTCTAAGAAATCAGCTAGATGGGAATTTGGATCCTCATCTAGCAAACCATCAAATTATATTGATTGTTGCACCTTTTGAATGATATTCGGTTTGATTTCAAAATTATAGGCTGCAATCACGGGTCTCACTATGCCTATTCCAGCATCCATCATAGTGGGTTTGGCGTAGTCAAACATAGTCATTTGGCGATTTGCCATGATTACTATCTCTTGATTATGCTCAATCTTTTCATGACCTTTTTATCTTAAATTTTGATAGAAAGTTCTCTCTATTTTAGGATCTTCAGGTTCTAGCTCAATTGTGTTGCTTCGAGTCATAAACCAGTAAAGCCTCTGAAAATACTAGAAACCACAACATAACTAAAATAAGAAGGGTAAAATAGGACGAAAAGAAAAAAAAATTACGAAAGAAGAAAAAAAATGGCTAAATTAATAGTTATAAAGTGTTCCTAATATTTTAGTCTCCTACAACGGTGCCAAAAACTTGATACGAACCGAGGCTAACACCTATAGATCGAATAGGTAAGTGTATCTATCGAGTATAGTATAGAGTAGGAGTATCAAGTGTCTATCCCTCAAGGACTAAAAGTATTTGTATTGGCTCTTTTCTCTATTATTTAACCGATAATTTTAAATGAATTAATTAACTAATAAAATAAAATAATTCAACAAACTAAAATAGCGAAAATATGAACTAGAGAGTGGAAAAAAATGATCAATATAACAAATAACACTCAAGTATTGAATCCGCCTAAGACTTACTAAGAAATTGATTTTCTGACAATACAATCTAATTCAATGTTTATGAAACCGTGGAAATTCCTTTAGTATGTTAAAGTCTTTCTCAAGATCATATAACATCTAATTCTAGATTGATTAATTAGACTCTCCTCTTAATTAAAACCTCTAAAATTGCATTATAGTTCCTTGAATTTCACTATTAGGTTTGACCTTAATCCGAAAGATTTATGTTATCCTATCTCTAAGGGTACATGCAACTTCTTTCAATTGTGCTAAATTTATTCAAATCTAAGTTTAAAAAATTAAAACAAGAATCAATATTTCAGATATATCAATTCAAGGAAATAAAGAGCAAACACAATTGAACTCCATAAAATAATGAAAAGATGTATTATCTAAAAAATCACAATTCAAAACTCATCTTAGGGTTTATCATACCGAAGTACCTAATTAATTTAGTTCATAATTGAATTACTAACCAACATCAAAATAAAGAGAAAATAAAATAGAGAAGTGTTCATGATAAAAACCTTTGTGTTTTTCAATTCTCTTCAAACTTGATAGTTGACCAATAATCTTTCTCTTGTGGATGACTTCTTCTCCAGAAAATAAAACAAAGCAAAAACTCTCTAAAAATCAATTTCCTTCTTTTACAAAGACTCCTCCTTAACTTATAGTCTCCTATCCCTTTAAAATAGGAAAAATAGCATCATCCACCAATTAGGAATTAAACCCAGCCTCCTCTCTTGTAAATAGGAGCCAGTGAAGTTTCCTCTCTTGCATGGACTCTTGGGCTCTTCATAATTAGACTCAAACACTGTCTGAAAAATATCAAAACTGATCCCCTAAATAGTCAAATTTTTATTTGATCCTTGAACTTATGAAACTGTATAATTTTACCCAGAAAACTCTCATATTTCACCAATAAGCTCTAATTTTCAGGATTTCCTATAAAATTACAAAATGCAAACTAAAAGTGAGACATTATCTAGTATTTTTTCCAAATTAGACTTAATTAAAAGAAAACTAGCCCTAAAAAATTCTAAAAATAAAGAACTATCAACTTACAACATTTTTTACTTTGAAGGATGCTTGGTGTTACTTCCCAATTTGACAAGGTCTACATGTCTTGTCATTTATGATCTTAACCTTTGGTAGACCCTCTACTAGTTCTCATTTTGATGAACTATGTAGAAGGCCTATGCTAGCATGTCCAAGTCTTCTACGCTAAAGCTATGATTCATTACTAATAGAGACAAGATACTTAAAGAATTGGTTAGCCAAATTGTCTATGTCAATGACATAGGTATTGTCTCTCCTTTCACCCTTAAAGACTACCTTCTTATCTATCAATGTGGTAACTCGACATTCCCTTGGGTCAAAGGTTGCTCTATTACCTTTGTCATATAATTGACTTACACTAAATAAATTATATTTCAATCCTTCAACTAAAAGAATATTATCAATAAGAGAGCAACCTTTTTTAACGATAATTCTAATGTTAACTACCTAACCTTTGGCATTATTTCCAAATGTGACATTTGCACCATCTTTTTCTTTAATAATTATGAATAGTTTTTTATCTATGGTCATGTGCTTTGATTACCCATTATCCACACGCCAATCATTATCTTCTTTAGTGGTTTCTAAGCAATCCTGTAATATAAAAAAAATTTACCTTTGCTTAGGTACCTAAGTGTACTTGGGTCCTTAGGGGTTAGACTTAAAAGTATCCTCTAATTTGAGGTGTGCCTTCTTAGTGTAGCAAAAGACATTAATATATGGATACCTCTTACAATAGTGACATTGGTGTTTAGACTTATAAGTCTTTCTCCTATGTACAACCTTGGTGTGAGTGGGTGACCTCCTTACACTTTGGTTTTGAGAGTGCATGTAAGTGCATAAGTGGTGAGAAGTAGGAGAGAAGTTTTTGTGTGTGTACCTTCAAGCATGCCTTTTGGTATAAATGTATGCATGATTTGCTCTTTGGGACTTAGCTCTTAAGCTTTTAAGAGCCTTTTCTTTACCCTTTGGCATAGGTGACCTAGTGCTAGAAGCACTTTTCATCCCAATAACCTCAATACTAGAAGTTTAACGTATAAATGCTTTAATGAATGCAGTAAGAGGAGAAGATGTAGATGAGGAGGCTTCATTAAAGCCTAAACCATTAAGTTTTCTACTTTCAATTAGTATAACTAGTTCCATCAAAGTAGGGATTGAGGTGAGTGTGGATTCCTTCATGTGCCATGATCTTTCTCACTCAATGAAGGCTTTGTTTGAGACTTGGCTCTAATACCACTTATTGGCCTTTATACACTAAATAGGGGGTTTGAATTGATGAAAAATTTTAAATTTTAAAAGGAAGGTTTGTTAAGCAAGAAATAGTAGGAATGGAAGAATAATATATCACATAAAGTTTTATAGTGATTTGGGTTACCACTCCCCAATTCTTCCAACTGGGTATTTCACTAATCTTCAATAGTGTTTTAAAGCTCACATCTAACTTTAAAACTTGTATTTTTACAAGGCTCACACACTCACTAGTGTTTTATAAGGCTAACACTCAACCTATACAAAAGTTTTCTAAGGCTCATTCTAAACCCTAAACATGAGTTTTCTACAACAAAGGCTTACTTTTAAATCCAAACCCACTAATGTTTAATGCTCACACTAAACAACAACAACACATTTACAAAAAATTGAAAGCTTAAAGGTTGAGAAATAAAATTGCAAGAGTTTTGCTATAATGAATGTTATTCTCTTGCATTCAAGTTCATTTAGTGGTGTATTTATAGGCTACAACAACTAAAGAGACATTACAAACAAAAATATTTTCAAAAAGTATGCTAAACAAATCTTATATTAATTGCTTTTCAGATGAAATTCATTATCGTGAGATTCATATAATCTCATTTGTTTCTAATAACTAGTCTATGTGGCATTTAATCATTGATTTCAAGAAAAATAGTCATTTCATTTTTTGAGCAATAGTGAAAGTTGCGGTCTTTATTTTCCTCTTTGGACACGATTCTCACTACGAAATCGTATGCTCGAATAGAAAAGTTATTTCACCAAATTCGTAATCATTACAATTCTTTGCTACTGCGAAATTTGATTTTCTAATAGTTCATTAGAACACCTGATGTGTTCTAGTTGATGATTTGATTCCCTCTAGGTGAATGCAAGAGTCATGATCGCGACTACGAATGCGACATGCATCGTGAAATTGTCTATATAAGATTCATTAAACTCGCTTAGAGGATAGCAATCGCGAGCTTCTGCTTCATGACTACGAGTTAGAGTGCAAATTTTAGTCTTTAAGATTAAGGCTTTCATCCACTTTTCAAAGCAATCCTAGTTAAAAATCTATAAGATAAACACTTGAAATTGACGTTAGTACTTTTCAATCTATATTGTCAAGATCAAAAGATAGTTTTGACTAACCTAGTCCAACAATTGAAACTGATGTGAAAAATGTTTAAATATTCACTAAGTCTTAAATTGGATGCCTTTGTAGGCTATTAAGCTCGATTCTTTTTTAATGCTTAAGATGTACGAGATAGATTAGCTCATTTAAAAGTAATGTATGAGGTATATTAGCTCATTACATGTTAAAATGTGACTATTATACAAGGTAGATTAGCTTGTTATATATTGCATATGTTTGATGTCTATAAAATAGATTAGCTCGGTACACCACTTTTTAGCCATGTGCACAGAATTAAAAATGAAAAACACGACACAAATTTTTACATGGTTTGGAAATTTGCCTATATCTACGGGTGTCTTCATTTTTTTGAAAGAAGATAAGTAATTACAGAGCAAAGGTTACTTATGCGAAGTATTTCCTTAATGCTTCTACGTTTCATGTATGTGACACAAGTTTTTCCTCCATAGTTTCTAGCTTATACGTTGTGGGATCTATTACCTTGGTTATTTTGTATGGTCTTTCCCAATTAGTATCGAGCTTGCCTATCCTAACTTCTCCTTGAGCTTGGTTAGTTCTTCTTAGTATAAAATCCTTTTCTTGATGGGTTTAATTTGTTATTCTTCTATCATGGAATTGGGTTACTCTTTACTGGTATACGATGATTTGGGTGGTTGCTTCTCCTCATTTTTTAACTAAAAGGTCTAAATTGAGGTGAAATGTTTCTTCATTCTACTCAAGGTTATAATGAAGCAACTTGTATAAGGGAAAGCCAATTTCTACTGGAATTATTGCCTTTGTGCCATATATTAAGGAAAAAGGTGTTTGCCCCATTATTATTTTTGGAGTTATTCGAAAAGCCAATAATATATGGTGGAGTTGATCAGACCAGTCCCCTCTTATATCATCTAGTCATTTCTTGATTCCCAATAAGATTGTTCTATTAGTTATCTTAGTCATTCCATTTGCTTATAAATGAACCACTGAGGTGAACTGATAATCAATGCGTAGGTTAGTACAATAGGAGTAGAACTATTCGCAATCAAATTATTTTTCATTATCTGTGACTAGCATTTTTGAAATACCGAATTGATAGATTACACTCCTTTTGAAGAAGTCTAAGATTTTTGTCAAAGTGATGGTGGTTAGAGTTTTGACTTTGGGTCATTTGGAGAAGTGACCTATGACTACTACCATGAATTTCTTCTGGCCTAGTGCCTGAGGAAAGGGACCAAGGATCTCTATGCCATATTAGGAAAAAGGCTATATAGATCCTATAGGTTGTTACTTTGTTGCTGGTTATCAAAGGATGAGTGCGTGCTTTTGACATACATCACATCTCCATAAGAGCTGTTTAGCATCTTTGAACATGGTAGGCCAAAAATATCCAAATAAGACTATTTTTCAAGCTAAGGTGTTAATTGCTTCGTAAGCCCTGCAAAATGGCTTTGTGAATTTCTCTTAGTACATAATTTTTGCCTTCTATAGAGACATACTTAAGGCAAGGCTGATTGTAGGATAATTTATATAGTACTCCATCTTCTTCAGAGTAATTAATTGTCTTACTTATGATGGCTTGGGCATCCTTTGGATCGATTGGGAGTTATCCATACTTTAGGTATCTAACAATTGGAATCATCCATTGTTTTCTCAACTATAACAACTATGTGCATCATTTGTAGGATGTTTGGGCATATTCTTTATTCTACTAGAACTTCTTCAAGTAGAGTGGCTAGGGAGGAAATTGCTAGTTTAGTTATGGTATCTACTTCCTTATTGTGATCTCAAAGGATCTATTCTATCCTCCATCTTTTTTTTTTTTTTAGTTTTTATGTTTACTAAGAGATGCTTAGCATGTTCGACATACTTGAGCATATTGGCATCTTTGATAGTGTATTGATCGAGGAGTTGTTGAACAACCATTTTTGAATCACTATATATGGAGAGATTTTTAGTCCAAACCTCTTAAATCTTTGTTGGATTAACCTCTATCCCTCTCTGAAAGATAATGAAATCAAGGAAATTTCCTCCTCAGACTCCAAAGACGCATTTCTCCGAGTTGAGTTTCATGTTATATTGATTGAATATTTAGAAGGCTTCTTTCAGATCTTTTGCATAGTCTTTCGCTCGGTGACTTTTCACTATCATGTTATCTACATAAGCTTTTATTATTTTGCTAATTTTATTTTTTAACATATGACTAACAACCTCTGATAAGTGGCTCCTACATTCTTAAAGCCCAAGGGCAAGACTTTGTAACAATAAGTGCATTTATATGTGATAAAGCTAGTTTTGTCTTCATCAAGCATGAACATCCAGATCTGGTGGTATCCTTCAGAGCATAAATGAAGTTGTACAACTTATATCTAGCAGTGGAGTTAGTCAATTGATCTATAATGCGCAGAGGATAATTATCTTTTGGGCAAGCCTTGTTAAGATTTATGAAGTCAGCAGACATTTGCCACTTTTTGTTTAGCTTTTTTACTAAGACCATATTTGCTAACTAATCAAGGTATTGTGCTTTTCGAATGAACCCATCGTGCAATAACTTGCATACCTCCTCGGTCACAGCTTTTTGATGCTTAAATACATGGTTTCTCCTTTTTTATTTTACTGGTTTCATCGAGCTATCGATATTAAGTTTATGAATAATGACCTAGGGGTTTATTCCAATTATGTCTGAAGGTGACCAGGCGAATGTGTGTAAAGTTTCAATAAGTGTTGAACTGATGTCCTTTTTTATAGGCTCGATGAGTTTTATTTTGATGCGAAGAGTGTGGTCTTTTCTTACTAATAATGACTTCAAGTCTTTTACAGGCCTAATAGCCTTTAGAGTATTTTCAAGGATGAAATCTAGTGGTTCAAAAGAGATAGCATGATTCACTTCCCTGAGGATGTTCATATACGTTTTTCGAGCTATCTTTTGATCTCCTTAACTACTGTTATGTTGTGTTTGGTTGGGATTATCATTTTTAGATATATAATGCAGGTACATGTTGCAGTGTCATACAAGATCAACCTTTCAATGATGGCATTGTATGCAAAGGGGATGCCTACGACCATCCATATGGCTTTGAACTTCTTTGTGACCTTTGTGTCTCCTACCTCCAGGTATAGCTCAACAGAGCCCATCGCATCAACTTTGGTTCTTCCCTTCCTAGTTAAGTGAATTCAGACTAGATATAACTTCTTGAGATCTAGGCTAAACGCTTAAAAGCTTTGGTGGTCATCATATTGATTGAGCTACCATCATCTACTATAATCCTTTTAACTAGGAAATTCTTGATCTGACCCTAGACTACTAGTGCGTTTGCATGAAAGGTGTTGAGTTTTTTGCTATGTAATGGTGCAGAACATTAGCCCTTTGGCATTTTCTTTATTGTTTATCAAGTACACTTCATGGATCTACTATTATCTTGAGGTGGACCTATCCTCTCCAGTGGTTCCTCATGCTATAACATCAACTACTCTAACGTACTGTTTGTTGTTGGCCTTTTGTCTCGGTGTCCTGTCTTCTTATTCTTACTTGTGGTTGTTTTCTTTTAGGCATGCTTACCTTTTGAACTAGTTGAGTTTTCCCTGCTAGACTAATCATTCAATTTCATTTTTTAGGTCTCTACATTCTTTTATATCATGCCTGTTATCTCTATGAAAACTACATTATTTGTCTTTACTTTTAATGGCCAATTCTTTTAACAGCCTAAGGAAGTGGATTCGCTCTCCTGATTTCTTGATTTAATTGAGCACTTCGCTTTTATTGATTGTGACATGAGTCTAATATCGAGTCAAATTGATGTTCGAATCATTAGGGCCTAATCGTGGTTCTCCTTGTCTGGCTCAGGCCCTATCATTCCTACTTTCTCCTCATCCCCATTCTTCTCTTTTCTTGTATGAACCATAAGAGTAAGTGCACAAATTGCCATCTTAATGGATGAATCAGTTATGCATAAATTGCCATCTAAATGGATGAATCAATTACTTTTTTCCATCAATTTGTAAAAATTTTTAAGAGGGTCAACACTTAAAGAATCAAAGAGTTTTTTATTCTTGCAATTTCTAATCTTTGCATCTGTTACTACTTCATGATTGAAGTTGTTTACTTGCATGACTATCTTGTTAAATTTAGCAATGTACTCATGTAATGACTCTCATTCTTCTTGAATAACCTTGTGCAAGTTTGAAGAATTTTTTTACCTGCAAGATAGTTGATACAAATCGTGTTGTAAAACACTATGATAGTTGAGTGAAATTATGAATGGAGCTATGAGCCAAGTCTTGGTACTAGTCTTATGCTACTCCTTTAAGGGTAGTAGGGAAGATTTTACAAAGGGAGGCATTTGAGTAATTATAGATTTTCAGCCTAGATCGAAACTTATAAAGGTGACTCCAAGGATTAGTTGTCCCATTGTAATTGTGAATCGAAGGTAGCTTGAATTTGTGAAGCACTGGCTCGATTATTACTTTTACAACTAGAGGATTGTGATCATAAGCATGGTAGTCGAGAGTGAAGTGTTCCTTACCCTATGTCCATTTGACTGCCTCTATAACGTTCTTTTCGAGGGCATCTTCATCCCATTTTGTGCTTTTTGTACGGATAGTTCAACTTTCTCTTGGCTTGTATGAGGATTTTCCTATATCATTGCATATTTCTAGTTGATTGGTTTTTCCCTCTTCCAGAGCTAGATTCTTAAGTTGTTCTTGCCTAATTGGTGAGGTTGCAACTTTTGATGCTTAATAGCGACAGCTTACGAGTCGACCAAAGGCTCTTTACGTGTGAGCTCTTGTTCAATTCTTTTTAGAGTTGCTGCGAAGTTTGCATAAGTGGCTGCAAAATGAGTGACAGCTTGAGGGTCATAGTTTGGGGTGTTAATGAAGCTGGAGGCTTGGTTCCCCTGTGTTGGCGAGGAAGTGAGGGTTTATATTAAGTCCATACTTAACACACCAATGATATTATGAGACTTGCTTCAGTTTAGTATTGCGTTAAAGTGTTTAACTCAACTAGGTTTCCTATAAGACAACAAAGGTGAAAGGAGAATCTAACTGATTACGAGAAGCCCTCTCCGATACTTAAGTTAGTGATGGGTTGAGAGAAAGAGAGAGTGGATGTATGCAATATGTGAGAGACACCCGACAAGGTCCTTTATATAATGGTTAGGGATACCTATTTTCTTATTAGAGTAGGACTTAGATTATTTATGTTTAGTGATTGTTTCTTGATTAGAATTATCTAAGAAAACTTTTTAATGAGAAAAATTCTTAATAAGAAAGAATATTCTTATTCAGGACGAGCTAGGGGCTAGTCGTACTTGAGTGGGCTGAGCCACGTTGGCCTATGGTCTTACGGGCTTTATTGTGTACTGTGCCAATCTTTGTGATATGTTGTGGTGATGGAAGCTGAACTAGGCTTTTGTGTGCGATTGAGTTCGGTTCGTATTTACTTGGGTGGTATCACTACATATGATTAAAGAGTTTACATCCATTAGCCTTTATAATATTATTTTAAAATATTACTTAATAAAAACCATAATAAATAAATTAAAAATCATTTTGTCTGATATTAAACACCTTACTCAAGTTGAGACGATTAATCATATATAATGCTTTACTAGCTTTTTAAGTTTTTCATGCTATGAAATCTAAAAAAAGATAATAAAAGGTGTTTTGAACTTATCACTTAATATGGCAAGCATTAAACTAACTAAGATCAAAGTTAATTAATATTTTGATTACCCCTTTTTCAACTATTCTACATCCCTCTCAAAATATACAAATATTTCACAAATATGCATGTAGTTATTCTATGCTCCACAAATCAACATTACTTTTACACACGCAAACTTAACTTGACGGTAGATACATATCTCAATTTAAGTTTGGACTTGAGTTTGAGTCCCCCCTTCCTTAGTTGTAACTAAAAAAAAAAAAAAAAACCAACATTACTATTATATAGTTGAACTTTACTTATTAAATCATATCTTCTAACAATAAGAATATTGGATAAATTCTTCTCTTTATGTATTCCTTTTTTAAAAATTCTTCTCTTTATATATTCCTTTCTTATATTCTCCTTCTAAAGATATTTCTTTCTTATATTCTCATATTTGCATTCCTTCATCCTTTTATTTTTGTATTTTTAGTTGTAGCAAATTTAAGATCCCAATTTATATTATGTATTGCCAATTTTATTTTGTTAACTATTATAAAATTAATGGAACTTCCATGTAAAACAAAAATCAAATTCAAAACTCCACATCCATAAAAAATGAGAAATTAATTAGTCTAAATTTAATTGGCTCAAAAAAACATATTTTTAAAATTGAATCATCAATTCTTACTATCTCCAAAAAGTAATTGCACTTATAGAGTTTTTTTTAATGAATTGTTATTGTTATTATTTAAAAGTTAGGTAGTTAAAATAAAATACATATTTATTTTAACTTTGGAATTTTCTATAACCAATAATAATAATAAAGGTACATTTTTAAAATTTTGATTTTTTTATTAATTTCTTTAAATTGTGAAAAAAAGGGATTTAACATTTTTTTAATAGAGAGAGATTTTATAATAATAAAATCTAAATTTTAATATTCACTTTAAATAATATGATTTTACTATTAAATGAAAACATTAACAAAAAAGAAAGTGACTGATTTCATGCTAAATAAACCACATCAATAAGAAAAAAAAAAGATGAAAAGAACAATATGCTAGATTATATTCATACTTAACATTAATATTTTGAGTTACATGATAAATTAATTAAAATTTTTATTATATTTATAATTATTTCTCTTTAAATATTATGCAATAAAACTAAAGTATGAAATGAATGATGGCAAGAAAGAATTAGGAAACTTTGTTCCCATTATGGTTATGAAAAAATAACTTCTCCTTTAGCAAAAAAATAAAAAAAAAGTTTTTTTAAAAAAATTAAGAAATCAAAAAGGTCTTTTTCAAATGAGTAGTATTATAAGTCATCAAAACCCTATTTATCAGAGTTTTCTTCTTCAAAACCTAAGGAATCAAAGAAAAAATATATTTTCAAAAAACAATATGTGGTTCCTGTATATTTTAAATGTGGAAGAGTTAATCATTTTAAAAATCAATATTTTATGAAAAACTATTGACATTTTTGATAAATTAAAAGAGCAAATGATTAATCTACTGATTTCTAGTTGTTCTGACTTAGAAAGTGATGATTTTAATGAAGTCCTAGCAATTCAATTTTCAAGTGAAGAAATTTCTTCTGAACCAAAAGAGGATTGCAATTGCGAAGGACCATGTGTTTATAATTGAAAGTCTATAAATGTTATTACAAAGGATATTATTTTGCTTTTTGATGCTATTGAGAAAATAGAAAATCTAGAGATTCAAAGAGAATATCTTTTAGAAATTGTGGTGATGCAAGCTAAATTAGGCTTTTTGTGTGCGATTGGGTTTGACCCATATTTACTTAGGTGGTATCATTACATATAATAAAAAATTTACATCCATTAGCCTTTATAATATTATTTTAAAATATTACTTGATAAAAATCATATTAAATAAATTTAAAATCATTTTGTCTGATATTAAATGCCCTACTCAAGTTGAGACGATTAATTATATATAATGTCTTACCAGCTTTTTAAGTTTTTTATGCTATGAAATTTAAAAAAAGGTAATAAAGGTGTTTTGAACTTATCACTTTATATGGCAAGCATTGAACTAGTTAAAGATCAAAGTTAATTAATATTTTGATCACCCCTTTTTCAACTATGCTACACCCCTCTTAAATATACAAATATTTCACAAATATGCATATAGTTATTCTATGCTTCACAAATCAATATTACTATTGACCCACAGGCTTAGCTTGAAGATAGATGCATATCTTTACTTGGATTTGATATTGAGTTCGAGTTTCTCCCTCCCTAATTGTAGTTAAAAAAAAAAAAAAATCAACATTATTATTATATAGTTGAATTTTTCTCTTTATATATCAAGAATACTGGATTAATTTTTCTCTTTATATATTCCTTTCGTATAAATTCTTCTCTTTATATATTCCTTTCTTATATTCTCATTCTAAAGATATTTCTTTCTTGTATTCTCATATTTGCATTCCTTTAAATCATCCTTTTATTTTTGTATTTTTAGTCGTAGCAAATGCAATGTATTGTCAATTTTATTTTGTAACTATTATAAAATTAATGGAACTTCCATGTAAAAAAAAAAAAAAATTCAAACTTCCACATTCATAAAAAAATGAGAAATTAATTAGACTAAATTTAATTGGCTCAAAAAACATATTTTTAAAATTAAATCATCACTTCTTACTATTTCCAAAAAGTAATTGCACTTATAGAGGTTTTTTAAAAGAATTTCTATTGTTATTATTTAAAAGTTAGGTAGTTAAAATAGAATACATATTTATTTTAACTTTGTAATTTTCTATAACCAATAATAATAATAATAAAGGTACATTTTAGAAACTTGATTTTTTATTTGATTAATTTCTTTAAATTGTGAAAAAAAGGGATTTAACATTTTTTAATAGAAGATAGAGATTTTATATTAGTAAAATCTAAATTTTAATATTCATTTTAAATAATCTGATTTTACTATTAAATTAAAACACTAATAAAAAAGAAAGTGACTAACTTCATGCTAAATAAACCACATCAATAAGAAATAAAGATAAAAAAAAATTATATGCTAGATAATATTAATACTTAACTCTAATATTTGAGTTATATGATAAATTAATTAAAATTTTTAATTAAAATTGTTGTTATATTTATAATCATTTATATTTAAATATTATGTAATAAAGAATTTTCCAAATTGGATCCTCCGTTCGCCTCTGTCTTCTATCCTCCCTCCAAATTTAAAACACACGTAAAAACCGCTCCAAAACCAAATCATCCTCTGTCCGTTCCTCAAATCTCTCTCACCCGACTCTGAACAACTAAAATGGCACCAATTGATCCTCACTCCTTCACTGACTCCACCCACCCACTCACCACCCACATCTCCCTTTCCCTATGCTTCGACTTCCCTTCTTCAACCATCCACTCCACCGCTCTCGTCTCCCTCTCCGCTCCGCACACGGGCCCTCTCTCCCTCGACACCCGCTCTCTCTCCATCCACCAAATCTTCGATCCACTAACCCTCTCCCCTCTCCCCTTTTCCCTCTCCCCTCCCCACCCTATCAAAGGCCAACACCTGTCCGTCTCCCTCCAAAACCACTCCAAAGTTTTAATATTTTTCTCCATCGCTGCCGATTCATCCGCTCTCCAGTGGCTTTCTCCGCCGCAAACTTTTGGAAAGATCCACCCTTTTGTGTATACCCAATGCCAATCTATCCACGCCCGCTCCGTCTTTCCTTGCCAGGACACGCCAGCGGCGCGGATTTGTTACTCGGCGAAGCTGAACGTGCCGCATCAACTCTCCGCTGTTATGTCGGCGCGGCATTCCGACCGCCGGCCTCCTGTGAGTGGAGATGTGGATGTTGGTGATTGCTTTGGATTTGATTTGGGGGCGTTGTGGTGCGCGGAAGGAAGGGTGGTGGAGGAGTTCGTGATGGAGCAGCCGATTCCGCCATATCTTTTTGCGTTCGCGGTTGGGGAATTGGGGTTTAGGGAGGTGGGTCCCCGGACGAGGGTTTATTCGGAGGCGGTTGGGGAAGTGTTGGATGCGGCCGCGAGGGAGTTTGCAGGGACGGAGGAGATGATTGGGCAAGGAGAGAAGCTGTTTGGGCCATACGAATGGGAGAGGTTTGATTTGTTGGTGTTGCCCCCCAGTTTTCCTTATGGTGGGATGGAGAATCCCAGGATGGTGTTCTTGACTCCGACTGTGATCAAAGGGGATGCTAGTGGGGCTCAGGTTGTGGCCCATGAATTGGCTCATAGCTGGACTGGGAATTTGATTACTAATAAGAACAATGAACATTTTTGGTTAAATGAGGTAATTTTTTTTAATTTGTTCTTTATTATTTATATATATCTTATTTTATTCTCATTATTTGGCAAACTTTACATCTTGAAAATATCCATCTTGGTATTAAATTGGATTGTAGAGGAATGCCTACTGAATTTCGAACGGCTTTAGTTATGAAGTGAGTTCTTTTATTTGTGCCATGTTGAAGCATATTTGTTCCACATGCGCTGTTATAAGTTTCTTATTTCTGTTGTAGGGCTTTACAACATATGCAGAAAGGAGAATTGTTGAGGTTGTGCAAGGAGAAGACAGAGCTATACTGAATATTGGAATTGGATGGAAGGGTTTAAATGAGGAAATGGAGAGATTTAGGGACAACATGGAGTTCACAAAACTTAAAACCAATCAGGAAGACGTGAACCCAGATGATGTGTATTCGCAAGTTCCATATGAGAAGGGTTTCCAGTTCCTGTGGCGCATAGAACGTCAGGTATGTTGAATTTTTGTTTAAATCAGAGATTTATCAGTGAAAAATATCCTCACTACTTTTGTTTTAACTTTGGAATTCCTAGATTGGAAGATCTGCATTTGATGAGTTCCTCAAGAAATATATAGCCACCTTCAAGTTCAAATCAATTGATACAGATATGTTTCTTGATTTCTTGAAAGCAAATGTCCCTGGAATAGAGAAGGATGTTGACGTACAATTATGGAGTGAGGGTACTGGCATCCCTCCAGATGCATATGAACCAGTTTCCAACATATATACGAAGATAGTATCCCTTGCAAATGAGTTTAAGCTGGGGCAGATGCCTAGGGAGGATGAAGTTGCTGATTGGCAAGGGCAAGAATGGGAGCTCTATTTAGAGAACCTGCCCAAATCTGTTGAAGCTTCTCAGGTAGTTATAATGACTATCTGTTATGATTTCTTGAATCTTTACATGTAATTGCTTGGTCTTCCTTATCTACTTGTGATTCTCGCTTGGAACAATTTCTATTGTTACATTAGATCTGTTTCACGATATGTGCATGCACAAGGAGTAATCACCTAAGCTATTGGAAAAGTATTCAACGATTTTTTTTTTTCAGAATTATTATGTAGGATGAGGAATTAAATCTGTTTGTTTTCTGCCAACTGCTTATTTTTACCATCTATGATACTAAGTGAGACTAATTTTTCTCAAATCTGTAAACTTGTGAATGATGCATTTGATCACTTAAAGTGGATGTGTTGTTGAGATGCACTCCAAAAGTTGGTCAATGACTTGCGTTGTCCTTGCCCAAGTGCTTGGTTCACTTTACTGCTAGGCTGTGCCTGCATGTGCTCCCTTGTCATTATGTTGCTTGAAGTTGAATGTGGTTAACATCAATGGATCCCTTATATGTTGGTTGAATTGATGATATAGGTAATTGAATTCCAGCTTTTGCTTTCTTTTGGAAACAAATTTTACTAACTTTATTAACCTTGAAGTTTTGTTTGCCGCACTCTTTACTAAGTTTTAGGCATGTTCCTTCTGACATTGTGTAGGGACGGTCATTTGGAGTTTATTTTTTTACCTTAAACTACCTGTAAGGATTACTTGGACAGGGGTACAACTGCTGGTTGTTATGATTAGTGCAAAAATCTATGAAATCTTGCAAAACAGGTTAATGGTCATTTGGAGTCTTTTTATTTTTTATTTTTACCTTAAGTACCTGTAAGGATTACTTGGACAAGGGTACAACCTATGGTTGTTAAGATTAGTGCAAAAATCTATGAAATCTTTCAAAACAGATTTTGAGTCTAGACCCTGCCTATTTATCTTTTCTATTACAGGGTATTTGGAGGCTTAATCTTGGTAATTCGGTCAGAAGTTTGCTATACAAGTGATATTATCAGTTATCTTGTGCTTATTGGCTAATGTATGCTTTTGTATTGTTTCTGCTGTGTGTTTGCTTTGTTTGAGCTGATACATATTTTTGTATTTTTCACTTGATGTGTTAAATTTCAAATTATTTCTGTCATGTCTAAAAGGCAGGTAGTGGTTGTAGAAGTGAGATTGCATTTCTAATGGTTATACATCTGGTTCGTGTTGCAGATCTTAGTTTTAGATGCATGCTACAGGCTGTCAGAATCAAAGGATTACGAGGTGAAAGTAGCATTTCTTCAGCTGGCCATTTCATCTGGCTGCAGAGATTACTATAGTGTGGTGGAGAAAACTTTGAAAGAAGTTGGGAGGATGAAGTACCTTCGTCCACTTTACACTGCTCTAGTTCAAGGCACTGGGAAGGAAGAACAGAAGATTTTTGCTAAAAGGGTCTTTGCAGAGGCTCGTGAATCTTATCACCCTATTGCTCGAGGTGTTGTTGAGAATATCTTCGCTAAGCACATGTAGAATGGTATGTAGTAATGTAAAATCTGCACATCGTTGCCAAACCTAAACTGGATCTTTTGTGACTGTATCTTTAGGTAGTAGGATACTAATAACTCCTGATCTTGTGAAACTTTGGAGCTTGTAAAGCGTGCATTGCTGCCATGGCTTATGCGGCAATGCGAATGGAAACATCCTATGTTTTGACACAATTTGCTTGCTGATACTGCCAATAACAACAAATATAACTGCGGCTTAGTCATGGGCGGACATTCACTTGTTTGTCTTTTGCGGGAACGAGATTCTTCAATTAAAAAAAAAAAAAATTACTAAAGCTATGTCTTTACTGTTCATAAGTTAGCTGAAGTGATCATAATCCAAAAGAGACGCCATGTTTGGTTTGCTCTTACCCATGAAAATGGAAATGGAATGCCAGTTTTAAAATGGGATATCATTTTCTTATCTGGTTGACAAGAAATCCAAATTTTTATGATATTTCTTTTAAATGTGAATAATTGAAATTATTGTTGAAATGCATCTACTTATGAGTATAAGGATCCAGATATTAATGTTTATACCCTGATTTGCTCGCTGAATTCGATTGCCTTAATTGATAAGCTGTCTGTGACTGCCCACTCACATGCCCCTTCTGCACTTTTATCTAATCCAACTCTTCAGCATCTCTAGTGCTTGTAGACCTCAGCCGCAGCCTCTCTTTGTTAAGTCGAGATCTTTGATTGAAGTAACAACGAGACTTCGCAAATAACTGCCGGCCGGCTTGTTGTCATACACAACACAGGAAACATATTTGCTTGAAAAGATGGTAGTGCCAAACTGCCAAACCAGCAATTTCTTAGATTGAAAATGGCTTGTCTATTGCTTTACATTCATCGTCTGCTTCTTCTAATACTCAAATCAGCGGTTCAACGTAAAATGTTACCCTACCCCTTTACTTCCCTTTTAATGATTTGCTTCTGTACCTAATTTTATTTAGATATTCAATATAATTGTTGTATTTGCAATTGAGAAAATTATTATTTTAAAAAATAAGTTTCACAATAGATTTAATAACATATTTTGACTCTAGAAACTAGTGGATAACTATTCAATAATAGTTCAAAAGAAATTATATTTGAGAAAAATGAGTACTTATTGTCTATTCGTACATATTAAAAACATCTCATTTCAAATATAATTTTAAAAATTAGGATTTGATTTTTTTTTTTGTCATTAAATATACGCCTAGAATGAGATATTTAGATTTTGGCTATATATATATATATTATTAGCTTGATTAATCTGCATATACACTTGAAAATTCGTAATAAAATTATTTGTACTCAAATTCTAATGCTTGGACTTGATAATAAATTACTTATTATTCAACATTCTCTTGCTAGAAATTATCATCGTTTTTTATCATTATATCTTACATGCAATTTTTTTAATTTATAAAATAACAAACAAAAAAATTAAAATATTAGATACTAAAAATTAAAGTATTAATTATAGCTTTGCATTGTAAATCAATTAGCTTATCCAAAATTCGAATTAAATTTTAAGAAACTAAAATTCACAATACAATGCGATGGACGGTCCAGATCAAGTTTCCCATCTCAAGTGGACCCGCATTTACCATAACATGGTGCGTTTGCTTCAAAATAACAATTGTCGCATCACATCCAGAATCTCTTCTCTTAAGCTTGTCTGTTTGTGCTTCTTCGTTCCTCTAAAAATACAGAAAACAAAGAAGCAAGTGTAGAAATGGACGATTACACAAGAGAAATGATGGACCTCAAGACACTTGTCACTCGAACCCTTGAGAAGAAAGGCGTCCTCGCTAAGATCCGAGTATGGTTTTCCTCTTATTTACCATTCAACCCCTCCAGTTTTTTATTTTCAAAATTTTGCGCGCATCTCATGCTTGGTTGTTTGGAAATTGATATTAACGATTTAGGAAGTTGAAAAAGAGGATTTAACGTAATAGGTTATTCGTTTACTCGAATCTCATGCTTTACAGATCCCCTTTTTTTTTTTTTAATACCTCATTTTATGTTTGGTAACTGGTCTGGTATTTCGTAGATCTTGTTTTACGTTTATGGCTTTCGATTTTTTTTTTGTCGATGTTTTGCTTTTTGTAAGGATAAAATATTGTTTACTTTTTTTTTTTTTTTAAATTTTACATCTAAGATTTATACTTCCAATGTTGGTGAAATTATTATGTTTATTTATTGAGATTGAGTGAGATAGAGCATATTTAGAGCATGCTTGGTATTGCTATTGCGAAAGGCCGTTATTGTTGGCTAAATTACAATATTTTTAAGGTTTGCGGATACTTTGAGCATATTCATGAAATGTGGTTAATTACTTTGTCAAATCTAATTCAATAGTTATTTGCAAAAGCTTCAAATATGATCATCATCTTCTTTCAAAATCAACTTTTGGCTCACAGAAATCAAATTCTAATGATCTACTGTCAAATGGGAAAGAGTATTCTTCTAGTTTCCTGCCCACAAGTTTCTGTCAGTAACTGCAATGCCAAACATGCATGTAATTAGTAACCTTAACTGCTATTTCATTAGTGATTAAGTGGTGCTTTGTTTCTTTATTATCAGTGTAGCTTGTGTTCCCTATGGTCGTATTTCTTTCTTTGTTATTTACTTAGTTTTCTTTGTTATTTACTTAGTTTGTTTTGGCTGCTAGGCTGAACTCAGGGCTAGTGTATTTGAAGCAATTGAAGAGGAGGATAGGGTAATTGAGAAGGAAGAAGGTTCGCCTCCTGCATTGTTAGGGAGCTGCAATGACCGTGCTAAACAACTTCATGCTTCTCCTTCAGGTTGCACCTTTTAACATTTTTGTTTAAAAAGTACGAGATGCTAAAAATTTTCTTTTCTATTGTTGAAATTCTTATTTGATTTATTTTTGCTGATCTGTAATTCTCGTTAGCATTTGTATTGTTGTGTTCGTTGTGCCAGCACTAGCAGTAGGTCGTGTTTTTAAAGCTTATATAAGGTCTGTAAACGAAGTTTTTGTTCTTTGAATGATGAATGAAGTAAACTATTTCTCACAGTAGAAGAAAATTTTTAAGTTAAACTTGAAAAGGTGGCATTTAGATTGTGTTGATTTTGATATGTGGAGCTTTGGGTTGTACATTAGAAAGTATGTCTTGTCTTTCTTAATTAGTAGATGAACCTTATATAACTTTTTCTTATGTCGTTTAAAGATTGAAAATTCATACTCTGTTGTGAACTTTTGTTGGTGCATTCTTTTTGTGGCATAACAAGAAGTTTATAGTCATTTTATGGTACATTATATTTTGAAATTTCCAAAGTGCTGGAAGATTACTTTGTCATACATTGTGTTTTGATTTCTCTTTCCAAATGCAGGGAGGTTACTAACTGCACTAATATGTGAATATTTGGACTGGGCACAACTAAATCATACGCTCAAAGTTTATCTGCCAGAGTGCAATTTGGTAATCGAGTAATTTTTCAGTGTATTATTGCAATGTAACTACATTTAAAATTTTTACTTTATTCTTGTCACAAGTGTTAATTTGATTTTTTTCTTATTTTATATTGCAGCAAAAGGATTTTTGGAAAACTGAGTTGAAAGAGTTCAGTAGCAAGAATGGTTATGATCTTAACAGAAACGGGGATAGTGGTCCTTTGCTTTTGGATGTTCTTGAAGGATTCTTGAAGTTTGAGGTTTGACCCAAAATTCTTTTTCTGGATGTCAATCTTTTGAGGCTGATTTTTAAGGGGAAGAGAAGCCTATCATTGTGTTATCCAGACAAATAATGAACCCAACACGATGCAGTCTCTTTGTGACCTGGTTATTTTGGAGTAATCTATACATAATTACTTATATTAGTCTTCTTATTAGTTTACTTTGTTATGTCTGAGATTTTAGTAAAATCATCAGTGCATGAATGGATGTTGTGTGTAGCTTTCTGTTAAGTTGTCTAAAGATTTCTTAGCAGGAGCTTTGAGAGATTGCTCCACTTTCTGAAATACGCTTGAGTAACATGGGTGCTTTTGGCTGATTGCCTCATCTTACATGGATGAGAGGATTGGTCTTCACTATCTGAAATCTTTGCACTAATAGAAACCCCTAATTGTATGTGCTCGCTGTATCTTTAATAATGATTATCATAATGCTGAAGTTATTGGGGCCTGTGTTTTGAGATGTGATATGAATTCACGCATTTATTTATTTTTTAGGTGGAGTAATTTTACTTTTCCTGAAAAATAGCTAGGAGTTTAGATATTGTAAGGACTCTTACAATAGGTTTCTGAGAATTTATTGTGTTAGATTAAGGAATACATGCTTTTGCTTTCATTTTCATGATGTGTTAAATTAGAAATTAACCTGTGATGAAAGCCTGTCTTCATATATGTGTGCATGTTTGAGCAAAAAGATAGATATATTACATCGTCGAATTGTTGAGGCTTTTTTTTAAACAGTGTTCAAAATAAGTCCATGAAGAATTGGTTTGATTTGCAAATGAATTTCATCAAAATAATTCATGTGTGCGTGAGTTCTAATGTTTGGATTAAACGTAGAATTTATCTTGAATTTATAACCTTATTAGATATTTAGATTGCATTTTTAAGTTTGTAGTTTTAATAGATTATGCTCCTTATTAAGTTAAAGTTCATTTGCAAATTCTATCAAAATTAATAGAATTAAAATTTTGAAATTCCAAATGAATTCTTTAATATGCCAAGGTGAAAGTGTGGTTTTGTAGATGAGTTCTATGACATGTTATGGAATTCATTTGTACCAAGCAAGCTGTTAAGTATGAAGCATACTTGCAGACAGAAAACAAGTGATTATGCTATATAGTGCTTCTATGCTGATTAAGGGCAGGAATGCTTTTCCAGCCAAAAGGAACTTGGAGAGGCTAAAGAGAGAGAGAGATGGAGAAATTTGTTACTGTTACTATGAAGAGTAGCTGGGATGCATATGTTATGCAGATAAATGCTTGGTGTACACAATTAAATTAAGTTTATAATACAAACTTTCTCTGGCCATCAGGCAAATGAGCTACAGGCTGAGGATTACATGAAATTTTTTATGCTTTTGAAGATTTTGACATCTGATGAAAAATGGAACTCCTTGAACTGTTTGGATGCTCTAACCAGAGGACTGATTATCATGACTGAGGAGGATATAAATAGAAGAGGAGATTGAAATATGGGGAGTGACTTGTTGGGTTATTTGTTGCTTAGTACAAACTTTGTTGAGTTATTATTTTGGTATTGAATTTTGTGATCATTTGTGAGTGATGAATCAGAGTACAAACTTTGTTGGTTTGTTTGTGGTTTCGCTTCTGGGTTTGATAGAAAGCAACATGGAAGAATTTTTTTTTTTTTGAGATGTGCCATGTTTGTGTTAGTTTGTCCGCATGGTTAGAGCAAAATACAAGAAGGATTGTCATTTGTTGTTGAAGTTAATTTGTTTGGGTCAGTTTAACTTGCTGTGGTTGTTTGAATCTACTTTTAAGAATTTCAGGCATCATTATTTCTTATTGACATTAATTTGGTTTTAGGTAGTGTCTTCTTTATGGTGCTTTACATCTGGAGCTTTTAGAAGAGTTTTTCTTTGCATTTTTTTTGGTTCTTTTCTATATCGGTTTTTTTTTTTTTTTGGGGGGGGGTGGGGGAGGGGGATTATTTTTTGGTCTTAGCATGTCCTCTTATTGATGTTCTTGTATTGTACCAACTGGACGGTGATAGCAAGTTCATTGCATACCTTTACTTTTTGCACCTGGAGTTTTAAAGAATATGCATCTAGTTTTAGTAAGTGGTTTTACTCGAACGAGGATGTTTGGTGTTTTAGCATATGAATCTTTTATCTTTTTTTTTTTTGTTTTGTGTACTCTTGTTATTTTGCTCAGATTATTCCTGAATAAGCCATTAATCATTCTTCAGAATTTGTTGTGACAGAATTTATCCCAAGGAAGGGGTGGTGGAAGGAGAATATCAGAAATTGAGTCCCTGTCCAATTTAGACTCAAGGAATGTTCGAAGGCCCTCATCATCATCTGTTGCTGGTGGTTTACCTCCACCAGGAAGGTGCTGGTCCCATCTTTCAGTTTCCTGCTTTGTTTCTTCTCCTCGGTTGGTTTTATATATATATCCTCTCTAGGGCTGCAAATGATTATTCTTGTTTCTTGTCATTTGTATGCAGGCCAGCTCCTTCTCAGACATCTGGTGAGTGACTAGTCGGTGTATCATTTATCCTGCTATTTCTTCAATTGTTGATCCATGTATCTGATGCCATGTGTCATTTAGATAGGAGAGCAGGATCCTCGATGTCTGGTTACAGGAAAGATGAATACAATTGGAGAAATGACAGCGATGAAATCCCAGAAGATGTGATTCGAGCTTCAACTGCACTGGAAAACCTTCAGTTAGACAGGAAAGCTCGCAATCTAACTACATCTTGGCGGTTAGTTCTTGCCTACTTAAGCAAATTCAATTATAGAGCAGGGGAATAGGAAATTTGGATACTTTCTGATAATTATACCCTTCTAAAGCTTAAGAAACTGGTTATCGAAAACTCTAGTAAACGTGGACAAAAAGCTGATCTGTGTAAGAGCAAGTTGCACTTTATAGGCCTGGCAGTTTCCCTTATTACATGAATTATTTTCATGATAATGACAGACTTCTGAACAGGGATTAGCTTATTTAATAGAGTTGATGATTTGAGAATTTTCAGTTTAAGCTTTTGGATTCTTTTTGAATTTGCTAACTAAATGCAGTATTTGAAGCCTATCATTCGTCAACTTGAGGTGTTTTTCTGTGTTCAGAAGATACCTTGAACTTCTCTGATTGTTTCAATTTCTTTTCTAGTTATTTTTTCTGCCTTTGTTATGAACCTTTGTGTGTGTTTTTACGTACTAGATTGTTCTCAATTAACTTGTCATGCCAAACACTGGTTTGCTATGCAACTTTTCTGCAAAGACAACAAAGAATGTGGTTGAGGTTGTGGGGAGCCTACTTTTCATACTTAAGTCCCCAACCCTCTTTGCATATTCTATGGTGTATTTGTTAACTAGCAAATCTTGCAAAATAAGATTTCTTCTACACGCAGGATTAAGTGTTCTGGAAATTGATTTTTTGTACTTGTTATAACTTTTGCTAACTGTTATTTTCGTACAAAGGACATGCTAACCAAGAGGCGGTGTTCTGTTTTTTGTTATTTATTTAGTTTTTTTTTAAAAAAAACCATATAAAACACTTTTAAAGACAGTTTTTCTAATTATTTTGTGATATTTGTGCAGAAACATTGTGGAAAAAAAAGAAACAGAACTAAAAACCATTAGTTCTGTTTTTCATAATCTTATTTTTTGTTTTTTGATAATTTGTTTGGGAAATGATTCACCCACGTTACCTCATTGTTGATGTTTATTGTATGCTGAGCGTCCTAAGTCTGCATTGGCTTATGTTGCAGGCATGCTGGCGATGCACTTAGTGATGATGATGGCAGGGGTGACCATATTTAGCTGAATGACATCTTCTGTAACGTGGCAGATGTAGTTTAGCGTGGAATGTTATTTTTAATCTATCAAATGTTTTACTATCAGGAAGAGAGGGTAGCAATTTTATGCAAGTATCTTGCCCCAAAAAATATATTGTGAGGTGATTTAGTGTTTTGTATGAGCTTCATGAATATTTTCCTCATCTTATGGATTTATTTTAATGTTACGTGTCATAAAGTCACTCTGCAACTAGCTTTGATATAAAACCTGGCTGTATAGATGCCATCTCAGACAGAGATAAAACCTATCTCTTAAGTTAATATTTGTTATCGGAAGCATGTATCTCGTAAGGACATCATCTAGCATGAGGGAGGAAACTCATGTTAGGTTAGTTGGTTCTTTGCTGTATATTATTATTATTATTATTAGTCTTGTAAAAGAATATTGGGGAAGCATTAAGTTTGCATTTTATTCCTATATTTCCTTCTATTTAGTTGTTTTGCTCTCTTAAAACAACAGTCTATTAAGAATAATTTAAGTTTCTTAAATAATTGTTATTAATCTCTTCATTGAAAGATTCATATTGTTTAAAGTCTAGCTCCTCAACAATGCTTAAACTTTTTCGTACAAGACAAGAAAGATGTATTTATTATTTAGTTGATCCCATCATAATTCATCCCAAAAAAAAATTATTATTAAAATTTTGGAGCAAGTGTCCAGTAAGTAATGATTCGAATCTCTCGATTCTTAAGACAATTTACCATTTTATTTACTTATTTTTATCAAAAGAAAACTTAATATCATTAATATCAAATTAAAAAATATTAATTAATTAATGATTCAACAAAATCTAATTGTAGAAAACACAACGAAAATTCAATGCCAGCAAGCTTAACTTATTGCAGGAGACTTGTTTTAGGGTTATTGAGTGTCGTGAAAATGTATCAGAAAATTGTAAATAAATATTATTTTATTTTATTTTATTAGAAAATGTTTAAAATTTTAAGTATAATTTAGTTAAATTTTTTATTGTATTTTTAATTCTTAATTTAAGATTTAAATATTAATAATTAAATATTTAATTGTATTAACCCTTATTTATAAAAAAAAATGTCCTAAATGAAATTAACTTCAATCTACATTTGCTAATCTCTCTAATCTACTTAGTGCAAGGCCTTAATTAAACTTAATTTAGTTAAATAAGCCCACGTGTTTGTCCCATTCCAGACAACAACACTGCTCAAAAACCCTAGCAAGCTCCTTCTCCTTGACCTCGTGGCTTAATTTCAACGTCGAAAGCCCATAGTGTATTTTCTTTTACATAGTTATCACCTCACGTGTTGACGGAACAAGAAGGACGAAGAAGAAACAAATCCATATTCAAATGTCATTCATGGCGGTTTGTCTTAGATCAGCTTCAACAACCAAATCTCTTGCTTCTTCTTTTCTTTATCGATTCTTTTCTTCCGAAACTCACCTCATCAGATCATCTTCCCTCTTTTTCGCCCAAAATACTTCCTTTACCCTCCCCAAGGACAGAAATGTCCAGTGGGTTTTCCTCGGCTGCCCTGGCGTTGGTAAAGGCACCTACGCTTCTCGGCTCTCCAATCTCCTCGCTGTTCCTCACATAGCCACCGGGGATCTCGTTCGCGAAGAGCTCAATTCCTCTGGTCCTCTTGTCTCTCAGGTCTTATTATTTTCCCCTTGCTTTATATATATATATATATATATATATATATATATATATATATATATATATCGAATCTTTGACTTACTTTTTTTCTCGTGGGTTTTTGCAGCTTAAGGAGATTGTTGATCAAGGGAAATTGGTGCCTGATGAAATTATTATAAATTTATTGTCTAAGCGTCTCGAAGCTGGAGAAGCCAAAGGGGAATCTGGCTTTATTCTTGATGGTTTCCCTCGTACTGTTAGACAAGCAGTGAGCTTTTCTTTTTCTTTTTTAGTCTTCTTGTAATTGTGATGTGTTTGTGTATTGTTTTCTGTTTCTTCTATCTGTTGGGTTTTACAATATGATGGTCGGGCTGGTAAGACTTGACAAAGAGCTAGAACTTTGTACTTGGTTGTGGTTAGTTGCTAGTCTTTGCAAGGAAAACAATGAATTTTTTAATTTGCATCATAACCTAGTGTTTGGTGTATTACCATATGGAATTCATTTGATTTGTAAATGAATTTCATTAAAAAAATTTTGTTCCTAAATGAAACTTCATTTTTGTATAAAATGTGAAACTCGTTTTGAATTTATACCTACACTAAATTGTACTTTGAATTTGTAGCTTTAATAGCTTGTAACTCTTATTAGTTTAACAGTTTATTTTGCATTCTTATCAATTTTGAATGGTTAGCATAACCAATTCTACAGAATTTAAAATTAGAATTCTCAATGAATGTTGTGTCATACCTATGATCATAAATGTTGATTCAATGATGGATTCCATAAAATTTATGGAATTCAATTATACATAACAAGCTCTTTTTATATATGTAATCTAATCTGAGAAATACTAACTTTTGTTTCCTCTGTTGGGACTGCTGACAACTTCTGGTGCAAAGAAATTTTTTTACTCGGAATGCATCTTTTTTATCTAATTTGCTCCATGGTTTACTTAATTAGTTATGTGCATTTGTTAGCTATTGTTTTATAAGTGCCAAGGATGAAGGATCCTTGTTTTGTATGAACCAATTCCCACTTTTCAATAGAGTTAACCATGGAGCATTGAATTAATGAGCTGTAGAGCTCAGGTTTCATTCTTTGTTAATGATAACGCATTTGCCTGTGGGTTATGTTTGTATACTACTAAAATGCATTTGTGGTTTTTGGGGGACTAATCATTATATAGGCTTGGTGCTGTCCTAGTTTAGGAGCAGTTGACAGATATGCTTATAACTTTTAAGGAAAAGATATACTGATACTTATTAAACACAAATATTTATGAGTGCTGAAGTCTCATTAGCTTTCTGCTTAGGTTTAGTAAAATGTTTTGATTTATTATGTTTTGATCCTTCTTTTCCCCTTTCCATTGCTTTGTTTCCACCACTGAAATCCAATGTCTTTGTTCTGGTCACGCTCCAGGAAATATTGGAGGGAGTGATGGATATTGACTTGGTTGTTAACCTAAAGCTCAGGGAAGAAGCTGTACTTGCAAAATGCCTTGGAAGAAGGATTTGTAGTGAGTGTGGAGGAAATTATAATATTGCCTGCATTGACATCAAGGGTGAGAATGGGAAACCTGGATTGTATATGGCTCCACTTCTTCCTCCTCCTCACTGTGCAACAAAACTTATCCAACGATCCGATGACACAGAAGAAGTTGTTAATGAGCGACTTCGTATTTATAATGAAATGGTATTTCATCTTTACCGTTTTAATTAACAGTCAAGTAGAACCAAGCATGTGATTATCAAACTTCCTATGGCATAGAAGTTCATTCAAGTTTTACTGTTTTAGGCACTGTAAGTGTAGTAACCTATTTGTCGTACCTTTATGATGCATCATACAGTATTAGTTAATATGGGTGAGGATAGGAGAGGAAAAAGCAGCAAATTTTGCATTTCGTTTTTTGGAGTGTGAATAAAATGACTAGAATGCACGACTAGATTATAAAACACCCTCATGCTTGTTCTGCCACATGCAAGTAATTTTGTGTACCTATGTCCACCATAAAATATGCAGCACTTGACAATGCATACTCATATAGAATACTTGCCTATGTTGATGTTTAATTCTCAGTTCTCGCTTGTGCCTAAGCACATTACTCGTGCTTGTGAACTATTGTGCTCTAAATTGTAGAGGGCCCTACATCCCCCTTGGATTAAAAGATTTTTTGCACTGTTGCACGTACATTTAAAAAATCGCATGCCAGCTAATGCATAAGGAGTTCCTTCCCCCCCCCCTTCCTTTTCCCCTCTTCTCTCTCTCTCTCTCTCTCTCTCTCTCTCCCTCCTCTCCTCAATTCTCTTCCTTCATTCTTATCAATCCAGTTATACCTCAAAGCAGAAGCAACTTTTTTTTTTTTTTTGCCCTCTGTTTTGTTTCCTGATACTTCCATTCATACAACACAAATAACTGAAGCAAGAGGAATTTGCATGAAATTTTTTGGATTCTTGAATATATTTTATTTAAGATTAGACAAATCCATCTGGGTCACATACACATGTATGTGCTAATACATTATACAGTGAGATTGCTTAGTTCTTTTTCCTTCAAATATGTTTTTGAAAATGAAAAAATAAAAAGTCACTGGTGAATCCATGTTGGACCAGCATATCAAAGGCTTCATTCCCTTGTGGCTATAGTTCAGAGCTCTAGTTATCTGAGGTCATTTCAGAATTCATTACTCTTCCATCACCACATATTACGGCTATGCCCTCAAGATCATTTTTCTTTATTACTATATCCCATGGTCACATCATCAGAATAGTAATTACTAAAATTTAGACCTCACAATTGTTGTTTCCATCATTGTCATCAGAATTTGTTGATGTGAGTTCCAAGTGCCTGATTTGTGGGGGATTTTAAGTTGTCGAGATGTTCAAATTTTGTTAGGAATATCTCATTGGCAAATATGTTTGTACTAATGATTTTAACTTTTTTTTTTTTTTTTGGGTGCCTCGCTTAACTTTTACCTCCTAGAAATTTTATCTCAATGCATGTATTCTCTGTCTTGTTTTGATTTGTCAATGCTTCAGTTTACTGTTTGCTACCACATCAGTTTAAGCTGTGTTTTTAGTGTTGCTCATTCATCTTCTATAGTTGTCAATTAGATGGTAATTTATTTATCTCATCAATATGGATCCTTGATTCTTAAATGGATAAATGCATAATTGATAGAACAACCTTTCTTACCATGAACCACATGACAAATTGTGGTTCCAAGTTCAACTTTTCTGTTTTAGTATTGTGTGCCAACTATTTGTCACTAAGTGCTGTAGCATACATTTAATGATATATTTGATATATGTTATTCTGTTGCTTCAGAGTCAACCTGTTGAAGATTTTTACCGCCATCGTGGGAAGCTGTTGGAGTTTGAGCTTCCTGGAGGAATCCCAGAATCCTGGCCAAAGCTGCTTGAAGCTCTGAATCTTGAAGATCATGAAGATAAACAGTCTGCAGCTGCATGAATTCCTTTAGTATACCATATTTGCTAGGTAAGTTAGGTCATTCTTTGCATGCGAGAAATGTCTATAATTTAAATTGTGAAAGGAAAAACCAATATGTGGGATAAACAAAGTCCGAAAATTTAGAAGATGTGATATTGTTTGGAGAGCAGGGAGGCAATGTACGCTGGTGATGTTTTGTGGTTGATGGATGGTTTAGTCCAAGGCTATAATATTGTGGGAACTATCATTGCCCTTCAATTTTTTACCATTGGTGATATTATTTGGTTGACAGATGGTTTAGTCATAGTAACTATATTGCGGCCCACTGTCATTACCATTCAATTTTAATGTATTTGAAGGTTATGAAATTTTATTTCAGGGTTTTGCTTGTGGACTTGGAAATTTCAAACTGAGAAGGCAAATAAAATGCAAAACAGATGAACTACATCTTATGAACCTCAAAATCGAGTGTTTGAGTTTTCGTTGGAGGTGAACACTTCTGTTCACAGCCAATATTATTCATTATGAGGTTATATCTAATATCTCTGATTGTCTTGTTTGTGTTGAATTGTAAATAGGTTGCCTTGCTTTTATTAATCTCATTCTTGGGAACGTCTTGGAGACAGCAAATCGGACTAAACCATTGTACTCTTCTTAGTTCACCTGCCCATTTCTTCATTTCTTTTTTTGTTGGTGGTGTCGGAAAGATAAATGACATGACTACGAAATATTGTGGCCTTTTTTCTTAACAATTTCTGAACAACTTGTATTCTGTTTTAGTGATGTTAGTGTTCAGATCTTTGCAATACTTTATCATTCAAGTTCATGCATTATAATTATTTTTGAGATTCAATATAAATGTTTCAGACGTAGCTGCATTGAAATATTACTTTTGTTTCATATTTTAAAGTGTTGTCAATCCAAGGTTTGGGCCGCAAACTATACTGAAAAGTTGAGAAAGAACTCGTGACATTCCTGCATTCCTGCGAACATTCGCTGTTCGAGTTGTACTGTTTTTCATGTGAATTAGTTGAACTTGTAGCAGATTGGAAGGACTTTTTTGTGAAAACAGTGAGGGATGATTTAATTAAATATGATAAAAGTTAAAAGATTTAGAATAATTAATTCTAACAATAATAAAATTTATAAAATATATTTATACTAACAAAATATATTTATACTAACGACCCAAAGAAATTGTCAATGGTAACTTTTGATTTGTTCCATTTTCACTTTATAAAATGTTTTAAGTTTGATTCAATTTTAATTCAACAATAATGAGTTATCGACATTTAGTTAAATATTAAACTTTTTAAAATTTTTATATTTTATTAAGAATGAAAGTAAAATTTTATTAAAAAAATTATAAATCCAAAACTGCTTTATTTTCATTAAAAAAGCTAAACTTAATATCGATTTACTTAGTTACATAAAAATAAAACAATCAAAATAAAGATATATTTTGTAAATAATAGAATTCGCTTAAACTAAAATTTCTTATTGATCCAAATAAAAAGAAATTTATATTTATGGTCGAAGCTTGTGTGAAAGATGACATTGTTAAAGCATTTAATTTGTGTTTTTTGTATGTGTGTGTAGATGTTATTTTTAGCTAAAAATACTTATTTAGCTAAACTTTGGTCTAAAAGTATAAGGTAGAGAGAGAGAACCTTAATTTGGATAACATTTTTGAAATAAATATAATTTTTAGCTAAAAATAGCTATTGGAGCTCATTTTTATTATTGGACAAGCATTAACCCTTTTTTTTATAACAATTTATGATTAAGGTATTACAAATCTCTCATACATGAAATTTAGTTGATTTTCTTCCTTCTATGACTCCTATTGGCTGCAAATGAGTGTATAAAATTAAAACTTATTCTAATAGATTCGTTGAACATTAAGAACTCATTTAATACATTCAGAAATATGGTACGAATATTAAGACTTTCACACTTATGGCACACATATGGCTCGATTGACCTCTATGTATAGTCTGTTGGTTGTTGCTATTTTCTAATAATGACTTCTTCTTCACATAGATGTTAAAAATATGTATTTCAATGGAGATTTGTAATAAGAGATTTATATACAGCCTCCTCCTACTTATACTTATCCTCCTCATAAGATTTGTAGACTCGTATAATTTAAAACAAACACCTAATGTTTAATTCACAAAATTCAGCTCCACTATTGCACAACTTGATTTTGTTTATCGCCCGTATGATTTTGCTTTGTTCATGTGTCGTACTGATCATGATATTATTCTTCTTTTAATATATATTTTGATGATATGATATTATCATAATAGAGGATGACACATCTAATATATTTTCAAATAGTAATAACATCGTAGTTAGCATTTTGAGATGAAGGATCTTAATTTTCTCAATTATGTTATAGATTTTGAAGTCTCTCAATTTGAATGGTTATCATCTCTCACAAGTCAAATATATTTTTGATTTGCTTTCTAGAATCAACATCATAAATAGCAAGACTATCTCCTTCCTTTTTGAAACTTAATGTCAAGCTCACTTCTTTAGACAACACTCCTCTCAATGATCCCATATTGTATCGACAACTTATTCAGAATCTTGTGTATCTTAATGTCACTCATATTGATATTGTTAATGCAGTTCACTTAGTTAATCAATTCATGGTTACTCTTCACTGCTTACGTCTTGCAACAATTGTCTAGATTATTTTGATACGTTAAGAGCACTCTCTTTTCTACGGTCTTCACTTCTTAGCTCACTCCCCTCTATTACTAACTATTCTAATATTGATTAGATATGTGACCATAAATGTAGTTGTTGTATCACTAGCTATTTTTTTTTCTCTTTGTGTGATAATTTTATTTCTTAGAATAGCAAGAAACAAATTGTAACAGACTGTTCTAATACTGAATTAGAGTACCATATCCTTGTAGATATAGCTATATCAGTTGTTTTCAAACATAGGTGTCATGCACTACTCTGCCACCATTTTTTATTGTGACAATAGAGTGCCATACAAATTGTTCACAACGATGTTTTTCGTAAATGCATCAAATACATTGAGATTGATTATCATTTTGTTTGTCATCATGTTGTCCAAGGTACTATTTATTTGATTTCTATTTTCTCTACCAGCTAAACAACGTACATCTTCACAAATACACATCTTCTTAATCATGTTCAAAATTTATTAAGTAAACTCAAGTTGGCATCCCAAAGATCAAGGGTGGGGTGTTATCATAATTCTGAGAATCATACTGGCATTATTATAGGCTTAGCTCCTGGGGTTCACTAAATCATAGGTTTAATATACGGATTTGTTTTATTTCATTCACACGTTTGCTTTGTTCCTTTCATATTTAGTATTATATACACAAATAACAAATGTATAGCTTTGCTTGTACAATCAGCACATTCAAACATAAATAAGTGGTATTGGCTTAGTGAGTTTCAAGATGTTCTTTTGACAAGTTTCAGAATTCGAAATCTTGAAGTCATACTCACTTGAAGGATTTTTATGTAAATAGCTCTCTAACTCGAAAAAGATTAATCTAATACCATATATATATATGTATATATATACGTATATCTATATATATATATCTATATATGTATAT
>CATIWR010677215.1:0-10780 GCA_949677035.1 Omphalea diandra | reverse complement strand
AAACAAGCAAGACCCTGAAAATGGAACTGGCCGCCGATCCTGTTCAAAGACTGACTGCAAAGCAAGCATGCATGTTAAGAGAAGGCCAGATGGGAAATGGGTTATTCATAGTTTTGTGAAGGAGCACAACCATGAGCTTTTACCTGCCCAAGCTGTGAGTGAACAAACCAGAAAGATGTATGCTGCTATGGCTAGACAATTCGCTGAGTACAAAAATGTTGTCGGTCTGAAGAATGATCCCAAAAATCCATTTGATAAGGGTCGAAATTTGGCAATCGAAGCTTCAGATGCCAAGGTTTTGCTTGACTTTTTTACACAAATGCAGAATATGAATTCCAACTTTTTTTATGCCATAGAACTGGGTGAGGATCTGCGCCTGAAGAATTTGTTTTGGGTTGATGCTAAAAGTAGGCATGACTATATTAACTTCTCTGATGTTGTCTCATTTGATGCTACCTATGTTAGGAACAAATATAAGATTCCTCTTGCTCTATTTGTTGGAGTAAACCAACATTATCAGTTCATGTTACTTGGATGTGCTTTGCTATCAGATGAAAGTGCAACAACTTTTTCTTGGTTAATGCAGACGTGGCTGAAAGCAATGGGTGGGCAAGCCCCCAAAGTTATAATAACTGACCAAGATAAAGCTTTAAAGTCAGTTATTTCAGAGGTCCTTCCAACTGCTCATCAATATTTCTTTTTGTGGAACATTTTGGGGAAGGTATCTGAAAATCTGAGCCAAGTAATTAAACAGCATGAAAATTTTATGGCAGAATTTGAAAAATGCATCTTCAGATCATGGACAAATGAAGAGTTCATGAAAAGGTGGTCAGAAATTTGTGATACATGTGAACTAAATGGGAATGAGATGATGCAATCATTATATAGAGATCGAGAACTGTGGGTGCCAATCTACATGAAGGATGCTGTTTTGGCTGGGATGTCTACCATTCAGCGTTCTGAGAGTCTAAACTCCTACTTTGATAAATATGTACACAAGAAGACCACTGTGCAAGAGTTTCTGAAACAGTATGAATCAATTTTACAAGACAGGTATGAAGAGGAAGCGAAAGCAGATTCTGATACGTGGAACAAACAACCAACATTAAAATCTCCATCACCTTTGGAGAAGAGTGTTTCAGGCCTGTACACACATGCTGTATTCAAGAAATTTCAAGTTGAGGTCTTGGGTGTAGTTGCTTGCCACCCTAAAATGGAAGACCAAGATGAGACATGCATTAGTTTTAGAGTTCAAGATTTGGAAAAGCATCAGGATTTCACAGTGGTGTGGAATCAGATAAGGTCAGAAGTTTCTTGCATATGCCGACTGTATGAGTATAAAGGTTATCTTTGTAGACATGCCCTGGTTGTTCTTCAGATGTGTCAACAATCTGCCATCCCATCCCAGTACATTTTGAAACGGTGGACAAAAGATGTGAAGAGCAGACATCTTATGGGGGAAGAACCTGAACAGGTACAATCTAGGGTGCAAAGGTATAATGACTTGTGTCAACAGGCACTGAAATTGAGCGACGAGGGGTCATTGTCCCAAGAGAGTTACCATATTGCATTTCGTGCTCTTGAAGAAGCTTTTGGTAACTGTATTAGTGCAAATAATTCTAACAAGACTCTTGCAGAAGCTGGTACCTTAGGTACTCATGGTTTGCTTTGCATTGAAGAAGATAATCAGAGTAGAAGTATGAACAAGACGAATAAGAAAAAGAATCTAACTAAGAAAAGAAAGGTCAGTGTGAACTTTGTGAATCTTATGTTACAACCTGCTCACGATTTGTTGATGATAACTGACTTCTTTTTTGCAGGTGAACTCTGACCAGGAGGTTGCTACTGTTGGGGCAGAAGACAGTTTGCAACAAATGGTTAGTCTAATTTATAGATTATTAGTCTACCCAGAAAAAATTTCAGATTTGCAAGCATTTATATTCATGTGCTTCATTAAATATTGTTGTTGAAACATGATTTCTTTATGCAGTTATCCTCGTGCAACAGTAATGCTAATGCAGGATGGTTTTTGATGTTATGATTTAGCATTAATGGAATGCACAAACCTATTTGAATTGCCTAAACAATGTTTCTTTACAAGGTTATTTTATTTGTAGGACAAATTAAGCTCTAGAGCAGTAACCCTAGATAGCTATTATGGAGCACAACAAAGTGTGCCAGGGATGGTATGATATAATTTGAATTTTGGTCAGATGCCTATTGACAATGCACTGAAATGTTTTAGTCAGTTTCATTTGGAGCTTAATATCTTTGCAGGTGCAACTAAACTTAATGGCGCCAACACGAGATAATTACTATGGGAATCAGCAAACTATCCAGGGGCTGGTATGACAAATGACAGATGACAATATGATCTTGTGCTAATTCAGTGAAAAGTATCATATGATTTCTAATTTTGAAATCCTGGTTTCACATTTGTAGGGACAGTTAAACTCAATAGCGCCTAGCCATGATGGTTACTATAATGCCCAGCAAAGCATGCATGGACTGGTACTGTATCTAGTGATTCTATTTGCAATTTTTTTTTTAATCAAAGGCTCAAATGATAATATCTTCATGCTGCAGGGACAGATGGATTTCTTCCGCACGCCAACTGGTTACACTTACAGCATCCGGGTAAGTTGGTTAGATGCAGCATTCTAGTAGTTGGGAAATGATCATCTACTATTTATTTACAGAATATTCCTATGGTTGGGTTTTCTTCTTTACAGCAGGATGATCCAAACGTGAGAACAGCGCAGCTGCATGATAATGCATCCAGACATGCATGAAGAGCAACTCTCACTTACCAAGGTAGATAACATTTAAAAAAACTTTGATTGGTTCTTGTAGCCCAATGTACCAAGGAGGATGATTTGCGTTCTTTGTGGGTGAGGAAAGAGCATTTATTATATTGTTTTGTAGCGGAGAAGAGTTGATGGAAGCTGTAAAGAATGAAATGTATCATGTATTGGAGATGGCAGGGTTAGATATACATTTTTATATATATATTTTTTTTAAAAAAAAAAACCCTCTTAGCATGTAAAATAAGGTAAAATAGGATATTTTCACTTTCATCACTTATTATGATAGTTAAGAGTTGGGAAGGCTCAAGTTCGGTGCAATCCCTCCTGTAAAGTTTGTTGTATCATTGTATCAGTGATTTTTAATCTAAATTGTGCTTGTGGACACTAGTAAGATTTATTTCAGATCTGCTTAGTTTGCCAGAGTATAGAAAGTTTATTTTTGGGAACAAACTTGTTGCTCCATAGGATTTTATTAGAATGTATTGCACTTTAAAATCTATTTATCTAACCACTTTAATTTTATTAGTTATTTCAATCAGCAATGTGCATGTTTTCATGAATTCATGTAGGTGAATAACGTTAAATTTAGCAAGGTGTCTTTGGAGAGATTGAGTTAGCAATTCTAAGATGTTTATCTCCATCTTGTAATCTTTCCCAGTAAATGCTAATTTTTCTCAGTTTGATGAAATTCGTTAGTGTTTGGACCAAATAAACTAATGTATATTTCATGCCTCTCTCTCTCTCTCTCTCTCTCTCTCTATATATATATATATATGATTCTTACTTGGAACAGATATTGATGACTAGATGATTTGAGTTTATTAGTTATAAAAAGAATTCACGAAGTATTTGCTAGGTAGGAAAGTAATTAAACAACTATTACTATTGAAATTAAAAAATTAAACTAATTTTTTATTTAATTATTTTTTTTATTCAGTTTCATTTTATTTTTTTTAAAATGTAAATAATTGTAAGTTGATTCAATTTATTTTTAATAAAAAATCTGGATTAAATTAACTGAATTGATTTTATAATCCTTATTGTTAAAATATTTTAAATATGTTAAAGGGTATTTTATGTTATTTAATTCATTTATAATAAAAATAAATTATTTTTATTAGTATTCGCATAATATTTTAAAGATTAAAATATTATAATTAATTTAAAATTTTCAAAAAATTGAAAAATTAAATTAAACTTAATCGAAATAATTCAATTTGATTTGATTCCAAATAACCATTTGCACAACTTTAGTTATAAAATAGACAATTGTATAAAATAAGGTTAAAAATTAGTGTGCATATATTATCTATTAAAAAAATATATTATTTATTTATATAATGACTATCTCAATATTTTAATTTATTAATATTTATAAAAATATTTTAAACAGTATGTTTAAATTATAGCTTGCAAAATGTGGATTGCCAACTAATATATATTATTAATTTCAATTTCATAGTTTTAAATAATTTTTTGTCATTTATGAAGTAATTATCAATATATATTATTATTAATTTCAGTCTCAAAATTAATTTTAAATAATTGCTTATCATTTATCAAATAATTATATATAACATATCTATAATATTATATTATAAAAGGATGCCATATAAAAAAATCTAAATAAAAAATTAAAAAAATTAATTGTCATGTAAAAAACCTTTCTCAATGAAAAATTAAAAAAAATCTAAACTGCACAAATTTTAAATAGAAACCTATAATCATATAACAAAAAAATTTTAAATAAAAAATTTAAAATTTAAAAAGTAACCACTTTTTAAACAAAAAATTAGAAAACTTAAAAGTAACGATATTAAATAGAAAGTTAAAATTTAAACTAATTGCATTTATTGTTTAAAATTTTGAGTATATGCTACTTTACTCAAGTTTAATAATTCTTTTTAAACTATACTATATAAGATTAAAGATATGAATTAATTTTTTGTTATAATTATCTCACATATGTATATATAATTTATAATTATCTACTAATTTTATTTTTGATTATGAAATACTAATATTATTTGGTTGATTGATTATCATGAATTATTTCATTCAAATTTAATAATTTTTTTAAAATTATGTCACATAAAATTGAAAGTATAAATCAATAGACAATTTATTGTTACAACTACATTCATACTTAATGATAAATTTCAAGAAATTTATTTTATTATTTTATTTATTTGATAATAATTTTTTAACAAAAAATAATTAATTATTTAATTAAAATAAATATTAAATTTATTATTATAATCATAATGTGCATTACACAAGTTTACGACTAATTATATATAATATATCCACATATTATTATTTAAATAATAAAAAGCTATCACATAAATTAAAAATACAAGTCACATGTCATTAATTTATCTTATAGAAAACTATCATATAAAAAAAATTTTCAAAGAAAATCAGAATAATCTAAAATTAAAACTTCACATAAAACAATTTAGGAAGAATAAAAGCAAAACAGTTTTCCTAATTTAATTTAATTGATTGATCCAATTATATAAGTAAGATTACTTTTTAAAATATTTGCTTGTTATGAACTCATGCAATAATAAATAATTTAATATTTACTTTTATTAAATAATGAATTAATTAGTTGAATTACAAAAATCAATATATTAATAATAATTAAATTATTATTATTATTTTTAAAAAATATTATTCAATTAGACTTTTCAAGTAAATAAATAATAAAATTATAGCTATAATTATAATTAAATCATTCTAATAAATTTTAATAATAATAATAATATTTTTTTTTATAAAAATAACAAAACTCATTTTTTTCTTTTATTGGCTTTTCTATCTCTTTAGTTTTTTTTTTTTTTTATGATTATAGTTTTAAATAAGCTATCACATAAATTAAAAATACAGTCACTTAAATTAATTTATCTTATAGAAAACTATCATATAAAAAAAAAAAACTTGTTGATAGAAAATCAGAACAATCTAAAATTAAAACTTCACTTAAAACAATTTAGGAAGAATGAAAGCAAAATAGTTTTCCTAATTTAATTTAATTGATTGATCCAATTATATAAGAAAGATTACTTTTTAAAATATTTAATAGTTATGAACTCACATAATAATAAATAATAAATAATTTATTAGTTATTTTTATTAAATAATGAATTAATTAGTCGAATTACTAAAATCAATATATTAATAATAATTAAATTTTTATTTGTTATTTTATAAAAAATATTGTTCAATTAGCCATTTCAAGTAAATAAAATAATAAAATTATAACTATAATTATAATTAAATCAGCCTACTAATTTTTAATAATAATATTTTTTTGATAAAAATAACAAAACTCAGTTTTTTTCTTTTATTGGCTTTTCTATCTCTTTAGTTTTATTTTTTCATTTTTTTATGATTGTTGTTTTAAATAATAAAAAGTTGTCATATTAATTAAAAATATAGTCAGATGTCATTAATTTATCTTATAAAAGATTATCATATAAAAAAAACTTGTTTATAGAAAATCAGAACAATTTAAAATTAAAAATTCACTTAAAACAATTTAGGAAGAATAAAAGCAAAACAGTTTTCCTAATTTAATTTAATTGATTGATCCAATTCTATAAGAAATATTACTTTTTAAAATATTTAATAGTTATGAACTCACACAATAATAAATAATAAATAATTTATTAGTTATTTTTATTAAATAATGAATTAATTAGTTGAATTACTAAAATCAGTTTATTAATAATAATTAAATTTTTATTTATTATTTTATAAAAAATATTTGTTGGCCCTAGGCACCAGGAAGGGGGGTTGAATTGGTGTATAAAAATTAAAATAAGAAGATAGGGAAGATAATGAGTAGAAAGTAGACACAAGATTTATAGTGGTTCGAGTATAATTGACCCTACATCCACTCCCCAATTCTCAGCAATTGGGTGTTCAACTATCTTCCAATGATGTTTTTAAGCTCACACCAAACTTTTACACTTGTGTTTTGAAGGCTCTCACAACAACATTTACACTTGTGTTTTTGAGGCTTGCATAATAACCTTTACACTTGTGTTTTTAAGGCTCATACAACAACCTCTTTTAGTGTTTTTACAGGCTCACACTACAACCTTTACAAATGGTGTTTATGCTCACACCAAACAATCATCTAAAGAAGAGAAAAGATTGAGTAGCATAATTGCAATAGTTTGGGATACAAATTAATGAATTCTCTTGCATTGACATTTGTTTGGTGAGGTATTTATAGTCTCTACCCACCAAAGAGACATTTCAATAAAACTAGTAGCAAATCTTCAAAGTATGCTGGATAGATTTTTGCATTAAATACTTATCAGACTTCATTCGCGGTCACTACTACTCTTTCACAGTTGCGATTTTCTAATTTCCATACGGGAACCAAAACTTGCGGCGAAAAACCCTATTTCTGTCTAATGGCTAGTCCACATGTCATTTTGCCATTGGTTCACTAGAAAAATATAATTGTTGCCTTTCACCTACTCACAAAAGTAGCGGTCGTGATTTTCCTTGTACAGGTCGCGACTCAGGATGCAAAATCATCTTTTAAAAATGTTCATCTTCTTCCTCATGATTCCCAGTAGCTACCCACAAGTTGCCATCGCGATTTTTGTCTTTCAACGGTCACCTGGGACACTTGTCATGTTGTGGTTGTGGACTTGATTCCCTCTTGAGTTTCTTTGAAATTTGTGGTCACGACTGAGGCGCAATACTCACTGCGAATTCGTCTGTGACTTTGGCTCTCCTTTTTTTGAATTGGTCACGACAGAGAAATGGCCCACGAATCCATCTGTCCAATTTGTCATCATGCTTTAGTCTAGTTCGCAGTCACGATTATGAAGTTGCGGTCATGAATTAGAAGACACTTTGCTTTCTTTGGAGATGATAGACTTCATCCAACTTCAAACTTAGAGACTAACTAAAAACTGTAAAACAATACTTAATTGAATCATTAGAATTGATCAATCTCCTTTGTCATGATCAAAGGTGGTTTAAGACTTAGGATTAACCATCCTAGTCCAACAATCTCCTCCTTTTTGATTTTGACAACTTAGATTGATCCAAAGGGAAAATAATGCAGAAATATTAAGTTGAAGCAAAGTTAAGGTAAAATTTCAATGAATAATACTTAAGTATGATATTCACTCATTGAAAGAACTTAAGTATGAAGGTATGATGCTCCCTTTTAACTTATGCTATAAATTTCAAGTTATTATTTTCTTCCCCTTAAACTTAAGTTCTTACTTTCTCTCCCCATTTGGCAAGATAAAAAAGAGGGTATAATAGGGAAATGAAAACAAGCGTAAGTATACATAAGGAGTAAAATAAGAATGCAAAATATAAAGATAAACATAAGACAATGATTTGCAAATAAACAACTTTTTATATATATAACTTGTGGGGTCATAAAAGTTTGAAACATAAACAAAAACAAGAAAAATACAAAGGATCCCTAATCTAGAGAGTAGGAGAATCATCATCATCTCCATAAGATGCTTCCTCTTACTCTTGTATTGCTCCTTCTGCTTCATCCCCATCCTCAACTTCGTCTTCATTGCCATCTCCATCTTGTGTATCTTTAAATTTGGTGAAGTTCAGAAGATGACAAGGAGGAACCCCTAGTTTCTCTTGAAGATCCACTATATCATTGTGAAAATGTGATAGAAATAGGAATCTCCTCTTCATCATCCTCATCAATTTATCTAATTTTCTATCAATGGTGGCTAGAGATAACTTAGTCTTTAGTTTTGGTTGAGGAGGATGGACTTGAATTGTGCCTTCCTCAATGCGGAGCCGCTTCCTTTTTGAAGCTTGTGAGGTTTCCATCTTTTGTGCTCTTACTACACCAAGGGTATATGCATAGGTGTCTGGATGAATAGCCTTGGCGTTTATAAGGTAGGTGAGATTTAGGAAGTTTTGTGAAGGTAGAAGTTTCTTAGTGAGGAATTTTTCTTTTTTCTCATCAAGAGCTCCAACAAAGCGGTATATGGCAGTGATGTGTGAAGGCAGTAAAAATTGGCTCTTGGGTTTGGTACTCATTGAATCAATTGATCCACAAGGTACCAGCCAGTTTGGATAGGTTTATTTTTGACAAGGCAAAAAAGAAATGCCAAGTCTTTTTGGGACACTTTCTAATTACCATCACCTCTTGCATTTATGAAAAAGGTGATGATACAGTGGAGTATCCAAAAGGGTAGGGATTTGATATGTTTAGATAAAGAAGAGCGGGGGTCGTGTTTGGTTTCTATGGAGATTTTCAACCAACACTCGAAATAGATAACATCAAGTGCGAAGATTATGAAGGGGATGAAAACCTTGGGCATCAACGCCGAAATACAAGCTTTCCTCTCCAATTTGGGCTGGAACGAGTTCATCTTTTGAGATGAACCCAGTTACAAAGAGGTTGTATGAGAGTTTATGTGCATCGTCCAATTGAGTCGAAAAGCTAATTCAAGAGCAGGGCAATAAGGGTTAGTGTTTCTAGCCTTTGGCGACCCTTTTTACATTACTTTCGACCAATTATCTTCTCTTTTTAATTTATAGGTGAATGCCTAGTTTCGGCGTTGATGCCTAAGGTTTCTTCGACTTGTATCTTGTGCAAAAATGATGTCTAATATCTATGTGTTTGCTCCTAGAGTGTTGGATGAGATTCTTAGAGAGATTAATAGCACTTGTGTTATCACGTTGAATATGAATGTGATCAATCACTTTGCTAAAATCCTTTAATTATTGTTTCATCTAAAGGATGTGGGTGCAACAACAACCCACAACCATATACTTGGCTTTCGCGGCGGTGGATAAGGCAATCAACACTTGTTTTTCACTGAACCAAGAACTAGGCATTCACCCATAAATTGGTAAGTTCCAAAAGTGCTTTTTCTATCTAATAGGCTACTTGCATAATCTGCATCTGAATATCCTACAAGACTAAAGGAGGAATCCCTAGAATACCATAATAAGTGAATTGTGCCATGCAAATATTTAAAGATCCTCTTAACAACATTCAAATAAGACTCTCGAAGAGTGGATTGGAACCTAGCACACATACAAACACTAAACATGATATCTGGCCTATAAGCAGTAAGATAAAGCAGAGATCTGATCATACCTTGATATCTCTTTTCATCTACTGTTTTGCTCGATTCGTCCTTATCTAGCTTGATGGTACCACTTATTGGAGTTTTAGTTACCTTGCAACCATCCATGCCAAATTTCTTGAGAATCTCCCTTGTGTATTTGGCTTGGTTGATGAAGATCCTTTCCTTAGATTGCTTGATTTGTAGATCGAGAAAGATCTTGAGCTCTCCCATCATACTCATTTCAAATTCCCTAGTCATACACTTAGCAAAATCCTCACAAAGAGATTCATTAGTAGCATCAAAAATGATATCATCAACATAGATTTGAACAATTAATGTGACATGTTTGTGCTTTTTGACAAAAAGTGTAGTATCTACCTTTCCTTTTTCAAAATCATTTTTCAAGAGAAATGAATTGAGTCTTTCATACCAAGCTATTGGAGCTTGTTTCAAACTATATAATGCTTTGTTCAAATTAAAAACATGGTTTGGAAAACAATGTGACTCAAAATTGGGAGGTTGTTCAACATGGACTTCCTCCTTAATGATGCCATTCAAAAATACACTTTTCACATCCATTTGAAAAAGTTTAAAATTCATATGACATACAAAGGCTTAAAGAATCCTAATGGCCTCTAATCTTGCTATGGGGGCAAAAGCCTCATCATAACCTATGCCTTCCTCTTGGTTGTATCCCTTAGCAACTAATCTAGCTTTGTTTCTAGTGATGAAACCTTGCTCATCTAACTTGTTCCTAAACACCCATTTACAACCTATAATTGGGTGTTCTTTAGGCCTAAGGATAAGTTCCCATACCTTATTTCTCTCAAATTGATTGAGTTCCTCTTGCATAGCAAGTACCTAACTCTCATCATCAAG
>CATIWR010677141.1:0-13934 GCA_949677035.1 Omphalea diandra | reverse complement strand
TATATATATATATATATATCTATATATATATGAATTAATTATAAATTAGTAGTAAATATTAAAAAATTTAATTTAATATTTAATATGTAAGTTATTAGTTATAATTTATTAAATTATCACTTATTTATTTTAGTCTTTGAAAGATAAAAGTGAAAAATGTAAATTTTATCTTATTTAATGATTAAAAATGTAAAGTTTAATTTTAATAAATTGAAATAATCAAATATCTAAACTGGTATCAAACTGAACCATCTCGAAAGAACTGAAAAACCAAACTGAACCATCTCGAAAGAACTGAAAAACCAAACTGAACCATCCTGAAAGAACCAAAGAACCGAACTAAACCATCTCGAATTCTTAAAGAACCGAACCAAACCAAACTAAAAATTTAGGACGGTACTAGTTTTCCATTTTTAAAATCTTTGAATTTTGGTTTAGTCTCAAAGATTTCCAAATCTCGGAATTAGACCAAACCGTGGTCACCCTTATTCAAAAGACACCTAGATTTGAATTTTTTAGTCGTCACTTATAAAATTTTACTAGTGATAGTCCTTAGATCAACAGATCTATTAATTTTGTAATATATCTTTTCATTATTAACTTCATTTTAGCTAGTTTTGGTGTTTTTTATCAGTTTTTTTAAAGAATAATATATGAGTTTTCTTGATCTATTAGAAGATCAATTGAAATTTATTATCTTTCTCATATGTTGTTTATGTAAGTTTCATTTTTTTTTATTTTATTATCTTAATAAACTCTATATGTATAGATATAGTGCTATTTTTTATTATGATTTTCTTATTTTTGTGGAAAATATAATCCTTCATGGGAGTTTTATTCTTCTTCTATGAGTGTAGGCGGACACTTTTATGGGACATTTGGTTCTTTCTCTTTGAGAGTTTTGGTATGGTTGGTGAGTAGCTTAATTGCATTTTTTTTTTTTTTTGAATTAAACTCATTTAAAAGACTTAGAAAGTTGATATATGGTCTATGGTACCACAAAGTGAAGCGTGCTTATGTTGTGTTACAAGTTATAAAACTCTATTAATATGATTAAAAATTTTTAAGAGAATCTACAAGGATAATTTTGTGTACTTTTTTATTACAATGAGTTTTATATGTGTATTAAGTTGTACTAAATTTATTATATGAATAAGAAAGTTATATTTTTCCTAAAAAAGGATTAAATCTTAGTACTTCTTCTTTTTTTAATAAATTTGATTTAGTGAGAGTTAAAATTCACAACTAAGTCAATCATTTTAAAGGAGTAGTTTTAAGTGTCCAACGGGATATTTTAGAATGAGAACATGCGATCACTATTATAAGGCTTTTAACATAATAGCTATAAGTTGAGATTTATAAAAGGAGAGCTACCACATTTTATAACTCAATTCAATTAACAAAAGAAAAATTATTCTAATATTCAAAATAAAAAAGAACAACATATTATATAGATTATAGAGAGAAATTGTTTGCTTACTTCTTGAAGGAGGGTAGGGATTCAAAATAAAATATTAATTATCTTGGTAATATTTTTGGTAAGCCAATGCGTCCACGTATATAAGAATGAGTATTCAGTTAGTTTGGTTTGTTCGCTTCAATTTTTTTACTAAATCAAATTTTAAATTTTATAAATCATATTGAACCAAAATTTTTTAAAAAACTAAATAAATCAAATTGAATAAATCAAACTTTGTACACTTATAAATCGAATCAAACTGAATTTATAAAATATTAAGTCATTTTGGTTCAATATGACTAAATTACATATATTTTATATTGGTTTGATTCAAATTAGTTTGATTTATTAATACTTTCAGTTTATCTATTTTTTATATAGAAAATTGAATCAAAATTTAAAATTGAAATTTTTTTTTGAAGTCCAAATTGAACTAAATCGATTTATATTAATAAACGAACCAAACCGACTGAATAATATTAATTCGATCAACTTTTTTTGGTTCAGTCCGATTTTTGTTTACCCCACATGCATGTGTTTCGGTACACAAACTAAATTGTACCGTTTTTTATTTCTTGAACTAGAATGATATGAATTCCCAAACGCATTTTCTCAATTTGTTTGGATTCAACTGGCTTGCTAATTAAATACTCGGTTAATAACTTGAAAACTAAATGTTTTGACGAATGGTAAAATGAAACTCAACGATTGCATTGATAATCATAGGCAAACGATTGTAATCTTAAAAATAACAGTGAAAATAACTGTGGATGAAAATAAAAAAAACTTGAAAGGATTTTGCTCTTGTTGAAGCCATATATTTTTGTGTACTTGATTGATTAATCGATGCCATTTAATCTTTAGCTTTCTCTCGTTAATACTGTTTTCCAAGATTCTCAACTATCCACGTCTACTTGACTGCTCCATTTCTTTAGTAGTTATTTTGTTTTAAGAAACTTTTCTTTAACTACCCACCAAATCCACTGACAACATAATTTCTATTTATAATAAAAATAAAAATGATTTAATTAATAAAAGTGGATTTTTAACAATAATAACAGGCTGAGCTGAAATTAGGTGCAAATAATGTTCCCCTATATTTATAACCTGGCCCAAAAGCCAATATTATATATATGCATATTAAAACTCATCTTTAACTTTCAAAACACACTTTGTTCACTTTTAAACGACCTGTACCATTTTTTTTTTTTCAATTCAAGTGATTAAAATTGTTAACTTTTTAAAACACCAATTAATGCCTGCTTTAACGAACATGACCATACCTACCTTCATCACTTTACTACTCCACTATACTTTATCTTCTTTAACCCATTTTGAAAATTTATCTCACATTATCCATTTTTCGTACTTCAACCTTCTTCACTCTTAAGATTATTTGCCAAAATTCTATACTAGCTATTGTCTCACCTTGTACGGCCTATCAGTCGCATAAAAGGAAGAAGCTCGCCTCAACAACGTTGCCCATTACTGCTATAAGCATCAATAACTACAAAACTTGATAGTATAATTTTTTTTCATTCACCATCACTTGACCCTTTAACTTTTGATAAATTTAAGAACCCACTTCAAGTATATAGGAGAAGGAAAATTAATGAAGGTGCTTTTTTCCATCCATTTTGATTTTTTTTTTGTATATGGTTGATAGTATTGTGTGCCATTTGATTATTTGGCATATCAAAAAATTAAATTTTAGAAATTGTGATGTCTTTCTTGGCTAATTCTTGAATTAATGAGAAAAATACACATTTTCAATATACTTGATTTGTTAGCCATCTAATAATTTAGTTTAAACTAAATATTGCTTTAATGTCTTTTGAGTGTATGTTATACTGTAAAACACTTAGCTTTAAAAATCAAGCCCAAATCTAACTTAATTGTGCAGTAATACTTGGCTTGCATTGTGAGAAGCATTTAAAATAATTATATCATTGGCATTTTACATTGGTAACTCTTATGAATCTTGAATGAGTTTATAATATTACCATGTAATTTTCAATACAATGGCTAAAATTCTAACCATTGATGTGATGCCAATTTTAGATAAAAGGCCAAAATCATGAACGCAAAATATTTGTTATGAATGATTTTGAAATCTTGATTAGGTTCCATTGATATCTTTTCACATAAATTTTGATAAGAGTTTAATGTATGCATAATCAAAACTTCGACCACATCTTAAGTTTAAAAAACTTTGTCATACCAAAATATGGTCTTTTTGAATTACATCAAGTTCTTTATGAATTTTGCCTAGAATTTAATTTTCATTGCGACTTGACTTATGTATAATTAATTTTTTTTAATTTTCATCATGAAATTAAATAGCTTAAAGAGCTTAAGGTATATTTTGACTTAAAAAAAATTCTTTTTCAATTTTCAGCCAATATTACCTATGATCATTCATCATGCATAATTTCTTCCCATCCTACCAACTTTGAGAATTAGCATTATTGTGATTTCTAATATTTTTCTTACAGTTGAGGGTCACACACACACACAGATATATATATATATATATATATATATATATATATATATATATATATATATATATATATATATATATAATTCTCAAAACTTTTTCTTTCTCTAATTTGATTGGTGGCATGGAATTAATTATAGTTTTTTGAGAAAATCTTGTAGGAGTTTGTTTTGACTTGACACTTGAGATTCATTCTCAGCGTAATTGTGACAAAATTTGATATTTTTGGATGAGAATTTGTGTGTCTCTTAATTTATAGACTGATATTTTTGGAGTTTACCTGAAAAATTTTGACATTAGGTTATGGCGAAATTAATTTAAGCTTAAAATTTCTTTTTGACAATAGTTTGTGGTGAATTAAATTTATAGACTTTGATATCTTCTTGTATAACCTTGCCATCTTTAAGAATCTAAGAAATTAGTATTATACTTCTAATCTATTTCTCGTTCACATTTTATGCATTTGGTGGATTTTTAAAATTTAGAACATGAATATATAATTTGCTAAAATTTGCATGCATGTGTACCTGGGATCGGATTTTGCGTCTCTTGATATTTGTGAACTTTATTTTTATAAGTTTTGTGATGACTTTTTTATTTTTTATCTCTTCATGATGCTCCTTATATTTCTCTTATTTCACTAGGAGTTTTAACTCTCAGTCCTGCTTCTTCTGCTTGAGGATCCAATAATGTTTTCCTTTTATCCTTGCTTGATAAAAATAAGATTTTACTTGGACCTCCGTTGATATTAGCAAAATTAAGTCTTTGACATAAGAACCATGATGTACAAGAGTAATACTATGTATATGTTTGAAGAGATAAATATGTTCTTATTGATATACAAGTGTTTGAGATTAGAGTAGCTATATAGCCTACTCATTATTTTTGTAGCCATATCACTCTTAAATAAAGCATACTTTGCACCACATCCATTTCCTTCCTTCCATCATGCACTATATATTGCATTCATGTAGCGACTCTACTGAACCTCTACTAATATCAACAACCACTTTGTATCATGCAGTTAATTATGTGGATATTATATTAGACATCGTGATTTTCTTTGGAACCTAACTCATTACTGCACTCATGTGTGATGGTGATTTATTAAGCTAAATCCCCAAGAAACAAAGGTATAGAAAAAATAAAGAAAAGTGAGAAAAAGTCGCCATGAAGCTTGCTTACTTTATTAAAAAATGGCTCTGTAACCTACTTTACATAAAAATAAAACAGAAAATTTGACCATTGTATTGGCCATATGCATTCAAATATTAGATCACAACATTATTACTTAAAGCTTTAGGGACCTATCTTGTAGCGATAGAATCAGTATGTAGCTCACTTCTTTATATTCCTTCCATCCAACTTTATAGGAAGGCAGTGCTCAACTAAGCTTCTGTTCAATCTTGGCATCTCCTCATAACTCCCAAAAAACAGTTTTAAAACTCATATAACACTTTTATAATTTCTACCTTCAAATCACTTGGTAGCAAAGCAATGATATAAGTTACTCTTGGTTTTTCACTAGTATTAAGGTTCAATTCCTTCATAAGGTCATTGTTGTGTATATAACCTGTACAAGTGCATAAATTGCTTAAGTAATATAATAATAAATAAAATAAAGTTCATTCCCATGAAGATTAGTTCTCACAAGTACCAATAAAACTCAATTTTCCTATTATCTGGTAATCGAATTATTGAGAGAAAAATAAATAAAAATTGAAATTATAAAAATTAATTAAATAAAACTAAAATTAAACTAGAAGAAACTCTTATGCAAATGATTTTTAGGGAATTCGGGTACTTTAAAATAAACTGCAATACCCTTTCATAAATATATCAAGAAAATTATTTTAATTGTAATTAGGTCATGCTTGCAGATAGATTTTTCACAATTTTCCAATACTCTCTTTCAAGTAAAATTGTCTATACTGAAATTATGCTTACTTTCATAGTCACAAAATCCAATAACAACGCATTAAGTTTCATGAATAATCCTTAAGTATCTCTAAAAGTCAAATCTACTTTTGTGGTCTCAATCTTCTTATTTAATATGTTAGGACTAACCCTAAACTTTCTCTTTTGCTCCATCATCTAGAATCTCAAGCATTGCATATATGCGGTCATCATACAAGATTAACTAAGCTGAAACATATTAAATCAAGACACCCAATAATTGAAGCAAAATCACTTCATATAACCTTAGAATAATTGAAAAATTAGTTTAACATGGAAGAAGAAAAAGAAACAAAAAACAAAGAATTCATTAAATCTAAAACTAGAAGAATTTTCCATAGAAAAAGTCTTGTTATCCCAAAATCAATGAAAACTCTGAAAGAAAAAGCTTCCCCCAATTTTCACAAAATCTTCTTCTTATTTAGTGTAGAGGTTGGATCCATTTTTTCTCTCTTAAAAATCCGTTATTTCCCGTCTAAGTATCTTTATCCAAATAGCTCAAATCTCCTTTTAAAAGACAAACTGAAATAACGTTTAAAATTTTAGATCTAATGCTTTCCACGGCCCGATCCATGACCTATGCCGCCACCATGCAAAATCTACTAAATACGAATTTGCTACTGCTAACTGATCAACACATGGTTCTAACGTAAGCCATGAAACACTTATATAAATCACCATTTCAACTCCTTTTTGAGAAATTCCTACACAAACATAAAAGAAATAAAAAAAAACCTTAACTAATTTCAAAATAAAAACCTATATAAAAAAAAAAAAAAGAAAAACTCCTCATTTATAACGTAAAATGTGTTAAACTTATTCCTATCAGTCATGCACTTCAAACTTCATATCTTCTAACTTATGTGATGCCTACTCCAACTTATGAATCTAAGTTTCTTCCACTTCCTTGTTTAGCTTTCATTCAAAAATCACCTCAATAGCACATATATCTTGAATCTCCTCAAACATCAACCTATCAAAAGTTTGTTGCATATGAACTTCGAATACTTCAATTGTTGTTATCACTAACCCTTTGCTGGTGTTATTAATCATGGATCTCCTTAACATCAGCTTGAATGTCATGATGTTCTATTGGCTTATGGAAATTTTTTACTTATTAAGCTACAATAGTTTCTTCTCATGATATATAAGTAAACTTTGGATCTCCATTCTTCTTATAAACTTATTAGGACCAAAATCCATGTCATAGAATTTGGCTTCTATTAAATTAAAGAAAGCTTTAAAAAGTTGCCTCTTTAGCCAAACCATTTTACATCATTTTCCTTCCAAAATAACAAATGTTGGTGATTGGAAGACGAAACTCACTAATTGGCATGAATCCAATCTTTCCCTAGAAGTACATTAGAATTAGTAGTTGAATTCACAACAAAGATAACACTAAAAGAAACCTTACTTCTAATAATAATTTCAATAAGCAAGATTCTTAATTTTTTTTATAATATCTTTAATAAAAGCATATATTAACACCGCAGTTGCAATCAGATATTCAACTGTCCTTCCTAAAGCATGCAACATTTTGAGTGGTCGTACATTCCTATCGACCTATTATTAACTAGCATGTTTGACAACAGTCTTCCATCCAAATGAGCATTCATATACAAAGGTTTCACATGCTTAGTCATCTCCACCAATGACTTTTTAAAAATCACTCTTTTAGGCTTGTTTAACATGGCAATTTGAATGGTGATGCATTATAACAGTCTTTATCATTAGAGAGTAAAGCTTGCCCCCTTAATTGTTGATCTTCCTCCATTTAAATTATGTCTTCCTCAACATTCTTAGGTTTGAAAATAGATGGAAGAGTGACTAATATGATTCCACATCTATAAAGAATTGAAACTTCTCCCACCATAAAAGTGCCTTCTATCAAAGGACTTTCAAATATATTCTTAGAACTTCCAATGGAGGAAAAAGCTAATAAATCATCCTTATAACTATCTAGACCTACATCTTCAGTAGCCTTTCTACCAAACTTTGACTTTTTGGTCATAGGTTAGCTTTATAGTTCCTTTTTTCTTCTCTATTCAACTTTTTTTCTTTAAAGTCTCATCTTCTGAGTCCTGATCAATGGCTTAAGAAACTTTGTATGTTGCATCTTATGCCATTTATTACTTCAATATACTATAGGAGGTACAATAAATCTAGTTTGATTCCTCTAGAACATTTCTCTGGAAAATGTTTTACTACTCTATGAACATGCTCCACAAGCCTTTTTTTTCAACTATAACCTATTACTTCTACTATATCAACACTTTCTTTGAAACCCAAACTTTATGAAAAACCTTCCCTAGATGGATCTCTACTACTTGTTTTCTTCTTTCTTCAACTTTGAAATTTAGTAAGGTTCTCAAATCAAAATTGCAGCATTTTTTGGAGCTAATGGAGGAAAATGATCTTTATCAATTAACATTACTTCCTTTTTCTTTAGAAACTTCAGAATTTCCTTATTAATTTTATCTTAAACCATATTCTTAAAAGTTCAATATGAGTTAGTTAAATGATTATAGGAATTATGAAACTTATAATAATCCTTTCTTATCATTTCCTTCTAGGTTGGAAGCTTGATAAACTTATTTTTAACAAAAAAAATCAAATTTCTCTTCAGTTTTTGACACATCAAATGTTTATGGAGGTTATGCATTTGAAGCTTGAGGTTGTTTCCACTATTCAAGTACCTTTTTTTATCAAAGAAGAAAAAAAACAACTACTTGAGATTGGAAAATTAGCTACCGCTACCTAGGATCATTAATCGCTTAACAATAAGAGCTAGTGACTATTCTTTTCTTTTAATTATCTTCCCTTAAGAGCTCTTCATCTACCACCGTTACTTCCAATTCATAAAAATCATGAACTCCATACTTTTGATTTTTTTTTTTTGAGAAATTTAATGTCTAATCCCCTTTGTGTTATCTTAACAAATTCTATAGCAAAAAAAAGTCTTACATCAGTTCCTCATCTTCTTGAACCTTGCACTGAACATATTAGTAGTCTCTCCACTTTTTTAAGTCACCATTAATAATGCAACAATACGAACTTCTAGTTCAACTCTATAAAATTAAGAATGAAATTGTTGTTCTATGTCCTGCCATGTTAGTATAGAATTTCTTTGTAGTGTTGCATACTAAATGAAATATTTTCCAATTAAAGAATTCGAGAATAGATTTAATTCAAACTTTTGTAAAATTTGAGAATAGACTTAAAATATGTTCAAATTAAAGAATTTAAAAGTAGACTTAATTTAAACTTTGTAAAATTTTCATACTTAGTTAATTCTTCATATTAAATAGTAAGCCTTATGATGTGTTCATGAGTGGACTTGACATTTTTAGGAGAATAATGCAAAATCTTGAATTCTTTACCCTTAGGATAAGGGTTATCCCTATTTACATTAGGATATGGTTTGTGAAACTCTAGCCAACCAAATATGCCTTAAGCCAGACTGATAAATCTCATGAACCATATCTCTTACTACTTTTACATCAACTTGAGAAGGCTAGGCAAATTGCCTTGATTGTTAAGCATGATTTCCTCTACTAGTAAACCTCCTTGTCATTGCATTCTATTATTATGACACAACATTAGTTAGTTAACATGATTAGTTGCAATATAAATCCAACGAGCAACATTGGCTTGCCAATAAGGCAGCTAATTAGTAAAGCCCTTCTAGTCACACTATTTGCTTCCTTCATCCTATATGGAGGAATGTGCCTTTCTTTTACTTACCCTTAAGGAACCTGAGGCCTCAAAACTTCATTTCGTTTTTGGAAGGTGATAGAGGAATGCCTTCCTAGTTCTCTTACATTTTGCTTACCTTTTTTACCATGCTGGCCATAATGGAACCAAGCTCCTGAAATAGCCTAGCTTATTCCTCAATAGGGTTTTTCTAATGCTCTAAGATATTCCTTTGAGTCTCCTCTAGAATGTGCTTTACGTGCTTTTCCTTATATCTTTAAGGGTTTTGCCAAAAATCTTATGTTAGAATTATCAACATCAACAAAAGATAAATTCTCACCTTGTCAATAGGGCCTATTTAAGGTATTGGCATCTTTCTAATTGAACTTCTTGAGGTGCCATACTTATCTCGATGTGCTTCAACAATTAGGGAACAAAACCTTCCTATCTTACTTCAACAGCAATGATCTTGGCATCTTGAGACACTTTCCAATATCACTTTGTGTTTTGGTAGCCATGTAGTAAAGGTCCCACTAGGCGTGCTAAATTTTTGTTTTTTCACGTTTTAAGTACACGAGCGAAATTGCACTATTTTGACTTCTTGAACAGAGTGATGTGGATTCCTAAGCTCTTTTTCACAATTTATTTGCATTATATTGACTTACTAATCAAATACTGGGTTAATAACTTGAAAGAAGCTAAAAAGGTTTTGATAGCTGGCGAATGGAATTTAAAGATTGCATTGATAATCGAGTAGAAATATATTGCTAATAATCTTGAAAATAACTATGGATGGAAATGAAAAGCTTGCAAAAATGTTACTTTTATTGAAGTTGTATGTTTCTTAGGTATTTTATTGATCGATGCATGCCATTTGATCTTCAGCTTTCTCCATTAAATACTATTTCTCTAGATTCTAAAATGTCCACATCTGCTTGACTGCCCCACTTCCTTAGTAGTTCTGTTCTGATAACTTTCTTTTTAACTACTCACCAAATCCACTAATCACATAATTTTTATTCAATTAAAATAAAAAATTATGAAATTGAGACTTTAACAATAATAACAGATTGGGCTAAAATTCCAATTTAGGTGCAAACAAATTCTAATGCAGTGTAGATTTCATATTAAAGAATGATTATTTTTAAAATAAGAAAAAAAATTTGCTCACATACATGTTATAAGAACAGGAGAAAAAATTGCTGCACATATGAAGTTAACCAATAGAATTAGCGGAAACAATAAATATTTAGGGGTTGTTGGAATTTTCTATGATTACATACTTGCCCTTTGGCTTCAATTATTTTAGTAAACTATACACCTCGACCTTGGACTTTGTGTTTTGTATGTTTATTTTAACCTATGATCTCAAGAATTGAAATCTTATTTCAAAACACTATGTATGGAAAGTACAAAATCTTATGGAGTTTGTTGCCTCTTTTCAACTTTCAATTAATGAAGTAAAGGATCCATTATCTTACCAATGAGTCTTTCGTTCATGGTACCAGAGTTGTAAGATAATTATATATTTGAATTCCAATTATAATTTAACTAAAAAAATCTTTTCACTTCTTCGTTATTACGTAATAAACAGGCATTTTATTTCTTTCTCCCATGATATTTTGACTATAATTAAGGGTGATACTATATTTTAGTTAATTTTTTAGTTGTCCAATGTTATCTCAAGTTCAAAATTATTACCCACTTACCAAAAATAAGAGATTGACTCATTTATCTTGTCATATAGGCACTCCGTATTGTGGGTTTCCCACACATGGACCATACATTGACATAGAAAGCTACAAATATGAACAAACAAATTATTTCTTGTTATTAAATAAAAAATAATAATGATTCAAAAACTAATACTCTCTTCATTCCTTTATCTAATTTTTTGAAAGATTTTTTTTAAAAATATCAATCACATTAAAACATCAATAAAACTTTCATTTTTTTCCAATTATATTTTTACTTTTATTAACTACTATTGCTATATAATTATTGTATATATTAATTGATTGTAGTAATCTAAAAAGGACAATTTATTGATCTTTTTCTTAGAATGTAACCTAATTAATCAATCAATATATATTATTAATTATACTTTTAAAATTAGTTTTAAACTATTACTTTCATTTGTCTCAGAATTAGTTTTAAACTGTTACTTGTCAATTGTCAAACAATTATATATATAAATAACTATATGTTATTATTTTATATAGCCACATATCATTATTTTACATTATATCATAAACAACTGTCATACTAAAAAAATTTATAAATAGAAAATTAAAAAAGTCAATTGCCATAAAAAAAACTTTTAATTAAGAAAATTTCAAAATGAGAAAAAATTTCAAATATACTAATTAATGTATAAATGATACTTAAACTTCTTCTATAATATTAATACTTAAACTTTTGATGTAATATTAATACTAGAACTTAAACTTCTTATAAAAATATCTAAGGGATACTTAAAAATTAATATTAATACTTATTTAATATTATTTTACATTAGACTGAAAAATATTTTAGTAACAACTATATTTACTATAAGAGCAAAATATCTTTTTCAAACACAAAAAGCAAAAATATAAATCAACCTACTAGAAATAATACTACACTGGTTCAAGAGTTAACAACATCATTTTTGTAAATACCCCTTCCAATTTGTTTACTTTATTGATTAAGCTAAAATCAAGTTTTCTTTCTATTATTATTTTTTTATTTGTTATTAATATAGTTCAAATTTTCAAATTTAACAATGATAAAACACACATTATCAGTGAATGTTTTCAAAAAAATTGCTCTTATTATAACAATTCAAATATTAAAGATCTACAAAATTTTGAACTCATGTAAGTTAAAAAATTATTAAATCTATTAAAATATTTGTTAATAATAAAATTAAAATTTTAATATTACATTTAAATTTTAATTAAATATTTATTTAAAATAAAAATATAGTCTCAGAATTAGTTTTAAACAATTATTTACCAATTGTCAAACAATTATATATAACATTGTCATGTATCATTATTTTATATTGCATAATAGAAAATTGCCATATTAAAATTTAAATAAAAATTTAAAAATTAATTATCATATAAATAAGTTTTTCAAAATAGATGATTAAAAATCTAAGTAGTGAAAATTTTAAATTGGGAGCTAATGTCATATATAAGAAATCTTTGAATAAAAAATTAGAAAAATCTGAAAAGTAAAAAATTTTAAATAACTCTGACTAGGAAATTAGAAAAATTTTAAAAATAAAAATTTATTTAAACAAAAAACTAAAATTAAACTAATTCTATTTATTATTGAAAATTTTTAATATATAAGAGATAGTGGCAAGATAATAGATTATCAAGAATAACTCTATTCAAGTTCAAAAAATTTCTCTTAAAATTATGCTATATAATATTAAAAGTATTTTTATAATTTATCATATTATTTTTAATTATAAAATATTTATATTATTTATTTGATTAATTATTAGGAATTTACTTCATTTAAATTCAATAAATTTTTTCTTAAAATTGTACTATATCAGATTGAGAGTCTAAATCAATAAACAATCATTTATTATAATTACCTTCACAAATAATTATAAATTTTAAGAAATTTATTTTGTTATTAGATTTATTTGATAATTACTTTTTAGAAAATAATAATTAATCATCCAATTAGTTAACTAATTATTTAATAAAATAAATATTAAATTTATTTAAATTTTATTATTATAATCATTCACGCAATGTGCAAATTTACAACTAGCCTATATTATTAATTAGAGTGTCATAATTAGTTTTAAATCATTATTTATTATTTGTCAAATAATTGTATATAATACAACCACATGTCATTATTTGATTGCATTATATTATAGAAAATTGTCATATCAAAAAATATTTCTAAATAGAAAATCAATATATTCTGAATAGAAAATTAGAAAAACTAATAAATAAAAATTCTGAACTACTTTTAAATAGAAAATTAGAAAATTTTAAAACTAAAAATTATAATTAGGAAGCCAATTTAAGTTACTTCCATTGTTTGTTTAAAATTCTAAATATATAAAAGCAAACAATAGTATAATAGATTGTCAAAAATTATTTCATTCAAATTTAAATTTTATCTTAAAATCATGAGCACCACATTGAAAATATGAATCAATAAATAATTTTGTATTATATATATATATATATATATATATATATATATATATATATATATATATATATATATATATATATATAGAGGGATTTGCTGTAGGAAGTTGGGAAATCTCTCTCTCACGGTTGAGCTGGGTTATCAGCACACCCA
>CATIWR010677093.1:0-25377 GCA_949677035.1 Omphalea diandra | reverse complement strand
ATTACAGGAAGATGGACCAATAGGTCCCAAATCATATGTTACATGAATCACATGAATATCCCGAGAGCAATGTTTGCCTTGCTCGGTCACGACAAAAATAAAGCTATTGCATTTGCACTTGCATAGTCAATTGTTATACTTGCAATGTATCTTGATGATATTTGGTTATATATTATGCCATGAGAATTTGATTATTGTTTTTATTCACTGAGTCGTGACTCACCAAATCGCAATTATTTTTCAAATACTGAAGCATAGAGTTTGGACATTTTGGTGCACAAAGTCTTGCATAAAGACACATGGAACACAGGTCCTCGGCTGAATTTCAACTCTCTCTCCTTGCATCATGTACATACATTTGATAGGAACTAGTTATGGTCACTGGTCCTGACATTAGTTAACACATGTGTACATTAAATACATACGGGATTATATATGTATGATGAATAAACCTTAATGTGAATGTCATGATTTGCAACTGAAGACGATAGTTACAATTGGTGGTATCAGAGGATTCAAGCACACGCGGGCCAAATGTACAAATCCAGGTGTGTATGACATCTCGAGGCCGACGGGCAAATCCCGGATGTTTAGTGCTCTGATAGGTACCAGTTGTAGCCACATTGTGACATTACAATTTGTGGTATCAAAGCTAATTTACAAATGAGAACAATGGATGTCACACTAATTGGTTTGACAAACGAATTTAGATGTTACAGTTTTGGTCTCAGAGAGGGCTCAAGCATACGCGGGGCAGACGTGCAAATCCCGGTGTGTATGACATCGCAGGGCTGACGGGCAAATCCTGGATGTTGAGTGCTTTGATAGGTACCGATTGTAGCATTACAGATTGTGGACATGAATAGTATGAGTTTTATAAATGAACACGGTTATTACAGTTTATTGGTATCAGAGCCATATGAGTTATGTCAGATGAAAATGGTTGTTACATTAATAGTTTTACACCAACACCTCTTTGGTAGATATGAGCTATAAATACTCCATCAAACATATGTAAATTAAAAGAATTCATTAATTTTGTAACTAAACTTTTACCATTTTGCTACTCAATCTTTCATTTTCATTTATGTGTAGTTAATTGTTTGGTGTGAGCAATAAACACCATTGTAAAGAGGTTTTAGTATGAGCCTACAAAAAACTTGTAAAAGGTTTTAGTGTGAGTCTACAAAACACTTGTGAGAGATTTTTGTGTAAGCCTAGAAAACACAAAGTGCAAGGTTTCTCGTGTGAGCCATAAACACAAGTTGTAAAAGTTTGGTGTGAGATTGGAAACACTAGTTGAGTTGAGTAAAACACCTAATTGTAGATAATTGAGGAGTGGACGTAAGGTTTGTTAACACCCAAACCACTATAAACACTTGTGTCAATTTCTTTCTTCTCCTTCACAACTTCTTAAACACATTTATTTTTCATTTTAATTTTTCAATCAACCACTAATTCAACCGGACTTCTTGGTGCCTTAGTCTAACACTTGCCTTAGCTTTAGCCCTATACATTTGCCATATAGGAATCTGTACCCCCTATTTATTTCTCAAATTAAATGCCATTAGATCATAACTCATATTTGGATTAGTTTTCAGTTCATTTAGCAATTTAGAGGTCATTCAGGAGGTGTTACAATATGGATTTTTATTACTAAGTAGCCTAACACATGTATGCTCACCATTTATGTTCTTAGTCATAAAAGTTGTGTTGTCATCTAACACTGTGGTATGGATTCTAAAAGTGCAACATACTTGCATGTCAGTCTATCATTATCATTTTTAATTTGTTTCAACAAATACCACATCTTCATAGCATAATAAGCTAAAGCCTCTCTATACACATTCACATCTCCAAATACATTCCCAACTTTGAAAACAATATCCTTTACCCCATCCTACTTCCATTCATTAGCATAAACAACATCATAGTCAAAACTCCTTTTCCTCTTCCTTGTTTTTTTTTCCACTAACCTTAACATCTATTATCTCATCCTCATTAGATTCATTTTGCATCATATCCCTATTTGTATCATCAAAATTAAGATCATTCAAACCATCATCATCATTCATAAGTCCATGAGGATCATTTGTTTCATCTAAACTAGCATCATTATCCTTCTCACTCTCACTATCTGTCTCACTCACTTCTCTACCTTACTACATCCATTCCTCATCATCACTCCTAAATAAGACTAACTCATCATCACTAAACCCACTCTTAGTTGTTTTAACATCATTAACTACCCTACTACTCCTTCTAAGTCCTCAACCTACCTTAACACTGCTGCCTCCCATTTCATGTCTCTTACCACTGCTACCACCTCTCTCAAACCCACCAATAAATTTACCCCTACCATTAGAAGCTCTAATATAAGTATTTGCAGTCATAACATGCCTCTTTTTGCCACCAGACCTACTCCTTTTGGTAATAGTAGGTTGAGATTGTTTATTAGGTTCATTTAGGCTAGTGACATTGGGTTGAGATTGTTCATTGGGCTTAGTTGGGCTAGGGTAATTGGGCTCAATTGCACTAGGGCAATTGGGCTTATATTGTACATTAGGCTTAGGTGGTGTAGGTTCATTGGGCTCTTCTTCCACTTCTGGTTCATTGGGCTCAAAGTCTACTTCTGGGTCATTAGGCTCAAATGGTCATTGGGCTGAAAAGTCAAATTCTAGTTCATCATGCTCAGGTGTGTAAGTAGGTTTAAACTTAAATTCTGGTTCAATAGGCTCAACTGTGTCATTAGGCTCATTTGTGTCCCCAGCCTTACTTTGACCCATAAAGAACTTAACCTCACTTATCCCCATTAAAACCAATATTAACATTAACCTCATCCTACTTTTGACCCTCATTCAGCCCACCAGTCACCACATTACCCTCATTCCCAACATGTTTCTCAACATCATTAACCATATTAAAACCGGCATTATACTCATTACCTACATTCACCCCACCAAAACCCATATTACCTTTAGTAACCCCATTGCAACCAACTCCAACATCAAGTGACTCTAGTGGCACTGTGTCCTCAATTATAGAAATGGGTATGTCAGGGTTACCCTTATAGAACTGAAACATAGTCATAACATATTCATCCTTAACAATCCTAAGACCATTCCCACATTTAATAATTAAAGAATCAGGCATAATTTGGGGAAGTAACCTAAAACAGTCACCAAGTAAATCTAATTTAATATACCTATAAGGATTCACAAACAATTTCCACTTCAGTTCCTCCTCATAATTGAAACATAAAGTGTATTCCTCAACCAATAACATATGTATTCAAATAATTATCAGATTATTCATATTTTCCCTCTTTTCAGTAGCCTATATAACTTTTCATTTTAAATAAGTATACACACACACACATACTAGGGCCACTAACAAACATCTTTCAATATTTTAGAAACAAAAGCATATCTTGGAATACTTATAAAAAACAACTACTGACCCTAAAAATTGCATGCATTGTCTAATAACAAAAAAACCTATAACAACATTTATTTTTAACAAAAATCTATCTTTTTTAACATGGATGAACCATGTACATACTATTTTCCCAGATTTGTTGCACTTCAATTCGCGACTTTACTTTATAGTTTTTCCTTGCTCTTCCTTTTCTTCTTTTAGTAGTTTTTCATAGCACCAAAACCCACAAAGATTAAAAAAAATGTTTTGCGACTTTGTTGGTAAGTAATGTAGGATTTTCACAAACAAAACGTTTGATTTTTGAAATTTTGAAGAATGGGGGAAAACGAGTGTTTTTTAAACAAAGGTTTGCATTTCTCGAGGTTCTATTTACCACCCCTGGTGTTTAGGTTGCATATGAGGGCACGACTGTCATTTCATAAGAATTTAACTGCTAAATAATCGTTTTAATGATGAAATGACTAAACAGTGTAACGAGACAAACGTCAGGAGTTTTGGGTGTAATTTTAAAACGTAAGGGATGATTTAGTTAAATATACAAACGTTAGGGGTTTATAGTAACTATCCCTATAAACAAATATAAGGAGATAGTTAAAAATGTTTTTTTCTTATATATATATATATATATATATATATATATATATATATATATATATATATATATATATATATATATATATATATATTAAAACAACTAATTAAAAGATCATACAAAAAATAATATTGAAAATAATTATTTAAATCAATATGAATTATAAAAAAACTGCATAAGATGATAATAATTAATTAAATATCTAAGAAATAAATGTTAATTGTCTATAAATTTCATAACCAAAATTAATAGTAGAAAATAAACGCATTTACAAAGTGGAAATATGTTTTTTAAATTTTCAAAATTGCAAAAATATGCATGAAACGTTTTGGACAAGTTTCAGTGAATTTTTTGAAGGAAACTTTTTCAAAACATGAAAATGCCACCCTCCAAGACATTCTATACATCATAGCTATCAGAAAAGGACGTGACACTGATACCAACTGACATAGCAAAAAATTTATGAGAAAGATATCACAGAAAATTGAAAGACAACCTTCGAAAAGTCTGTTGATTCGTACACAATAATAATGGGTCAGCTGAAGCTTCTTGTATCAATGCCAATGGTACAACTTTGCAGTTTCTTCAGCCCTCAAGCTATTTTTAGGGGAAAACTTAGTTTGCATGTATTTTAGAATAAAAATATCTCTTTAATTAGATTATTTCGCTTGGTTTTACAACATATATAGGTATATGCCTGAGCCTGAGGTTTTATATATGGCATAATTCATACGTGGTTGGAGCTTGGCCATGCAATTCTATCATGATTTTATTTGGAAGTTGTCATTACTCATGAGGATGTCTTTTATGTTGACATGTTGTGAACTTAATGATATTAAGTTATATTTTTCTTTTTTTGATTTTTTTCAACTTGTTTTTTGTGTGTGTTTTTATTATTGATCTTCATAAAGAAAAGTATAATTCTTTTTCAGGCTTGTTTCTTTTTTTTTAAAAAAAAAAAAAAGAAAGAAAACCTCAAGCTAAATTTCTTTCCAATGAACACTCTCTACTTCCCTCTATCAATGTCAAAATCTCTATTATTACCTATCAATTACATTCATTTATCCTTCATTAAGACTAAGTTAAAACTAAGCTCAATTGCTAGGAACAACAATATGACATTCATACTTTTCAATACCCTAAGCTAGGATGTAAAACATCCTTCAAGCCTTGAACATTACCTTAAACCTAAAGTTAGAATCCTAAACAACATTTAAGAACTCAAACAACATCAAGAAATCATGTATTCAAATCATATGAAACATTTTCTTTCGAAGCTTCATTTAATAACCAAAATATGGACTAATAGCAACTAAGTTGATTTAGCATGTATCTCCACTTCTCCAACGTAATATTGCCTAAATATACCACAAACACTCCTAAATAACCATGAAACAAACATATGTAGATGAGGGAAGATCGTGAATTTAATTGAAAGGTGAAGAAAATCACCAAAGTGAGTTTGTAGATATTGTAGATAGGTTGGGACATGAAGAACAACTTGAATCCATTAAGCTTGGATCAACAACCATGGAAGAGGGAGCAAGTTTGGGAGGAGAAAAAAAAGAGTTAAAAGTGCTTAAGTGGTCGAATGGGAACGTTTTTTTTTTTTTTGAGTTACAATTAGGGGAGGGAAGATTCAAACTCAAGACTTAACTCAAGTCAAGATACACACCTATCGTTAGGCTAAAGCTTGCGAGTGCATTTAAGCCTATGGTTGCATTGAATGGGAACTTTAGAATGTGCTAGCCGAAAGGACTTTATGTTGCCCAACTTTGATGGTAACGATGCCCACTTAAAGTCGTGTTTAGTTGCTTTAAATGTTGCTTTAAATACTATTACATAAATTATAGACAGTGACTGAAAATTATACAAATTTTGATATAGGTGATGTATTCTTGTATGCTTAAGGGTACTTTAGATATGCTTTCAGTACTTAACAAGACTAATAAAATACATGGCAAGACAACAGTTTTTGTGGATAGCTTGCAACATATTCATAAGGCACTACAAGATAACCTGATTCAGTCTACTTCTAAATATAAGCAAGTTGCAGATAAAAAGAAGCGTCACATAGAGTTTGATGTGAGTGACTATATGGGGGCTATCCTCACTAAGGAGTGGTTAACAATGCATGATTACAATAAATTGTTTGCCAAAAAAATTGGTTCCCTGAAGATTTTAGAAAAAATTAATTCCAATGCTTGCTGTCTTAAATTGCCTAGTTATATTTATGTTTTAGATGTGTTTAATGTTAAACATATTCCTTTTCAGGATGACTTTTTTTTTTAAATGATGATAACGGTATCAATTCGAAGGTGAATTTTCTCTACCCCAGAGAAATGAAGTGACAAATGAGTAAAAATTAATTTGCATAGACAAATGAAAGAGAAATCATAATGTATATGACAGAACGACACTTTAGTAATACTGAGCAAGTTCAAAAGAGGTTTTTTTTTGAACATTTGTGGATTATAGTTTGATGGTAAACGGACCAATGATTGAAATACACTAACTTTGCTCGTAATGTCCGTCATTTTTGGCCAAATTTCATTAATTTGACTTCAAAATTGCATTTTCATTTTTGGAAAATTTTTATTTTAATATCTTTTTGGAGAAAATTCATTAGGGACTATTTTAATTTTTGTATCTATTCTAGTATGTATTTTCTAAATTTAGCATTAATAGCAATTTTGTCAAAATACAAATTTTCAATTTTATGTAATTTCATTCCTATTTTTAGTAAGATTCACGTTTTCTATATAATTATATATTTGGCAACTTATGAGGTATTTTTTTTTATGATTATTAAAATTTTTTAGAGAGAGTATCTATGTTCTTTCTAAATTTTTGGTATTATTTGAGAATCAATGAATTTTTATATGTTTATTTGTTTGATATTAACAAACTTATATAAAGTTGTTTTTAGCTTTTTCACATGTTCGAATTCATAAAACTTCTGCTATATCAATAGTTTTGTATCAAAATTTTGAATTGCTTATATGTCAAATAGTTCATTTGAAATATCAAATTTTTATCTTAGACTAAAAATGAGATGAGAACTTTCATTTCTAATAATTCGATGTCGATTAATTTTTTTTAATTTATTGATGTCAGAAATTTCTAATTTAATTTGAATTTGTACAAAATTAACTTAATTTGACTTGCAGATTAATCTAAATTATCCTCACTTCAACTCAATATACTGCTCAATTCAATTAAATTAAGTTAAATTATTAATAATATTTTAAAACTCAAAATTATAAATGATTGAATCTAGCTCAAAAAATAATCTAAATTTCTTTTAATTCTTGACTTAATGATCTGACTTAATTTGTTCGTAATTTAAAATGATATGAATTTAACTCAAAAAAAAAATTATAACTGAAAATTGATCCAGTTCAAATTCATGAACTCCACTTCATTTGCCAATCTAGTTGGCACATAAATCATTTATAAAAAAAAAAAAATTTATTAAGAATGAAAAGTCATAAATTGTCCAAATGTTTATATCCACAAAGAGTCAACTATATAGAAATTAATTAGGACATATCTCTTTAGACTTTAGATAACGAGATGGGATATGAACCAACCCTGGAAAGTCTTTTTAACGATCGCACACCTCAGGCTGGGAAGTTGAAAAAGAAACCTCCATGTAGTGGAATGGAAGAATTAGTTTTTCGTTGGTCCCCAATCAATGGGGAAAAAAAAGTTAGTCGACATTACAGTTGAATTTCGATTAACTGGAATCAACCCCAGTGACTCATGTTGCCTGCACATTAATAAGATGTCGAATTTTTGCTATGAAGGCAACGATAATTCATTTGACATAAACCTCACAATCAAGCTCCAACATGTGAAGCTTGAGGATTTATATGTGGTACAATACAAAGCCTATTGAATATTGAACGTCATGTGCCTAACCGTTATATTCTCTCCAAGCAAGAATTACTTGAGACAGGGCTCTATACTCAAAGATACAGAAATGCTCAATTCAATTTCCTTCTTTTTTTTTTCAATTTTATTCAATTTCTGATAATGCATAAGAAATTCAAATTTAGTGGGACAATCCAAGTTTATAAAATTTCATATGACTTTTTGAATTTTGTTTGAAATTGAATTGGTCCCACTCCTCAATTAGCGCCACCTTCACCCCTTGGAATAATGCATAAGAATGTCAAGTTTCCTTTGACAATCTAAGTTATTTTATGGTGCAATGACTAATTGAATATATGTACATGCATTTTGTTAAAATGTGTAAAGCAATGGAGAAATAATAATTCTCTCCAATTATTTTAGTTTATCGTTTAAGAAATTGAGTAAAAATTGAAGAAGATAATAAAGTCTTAAAAAATATATAATTATATTATTTTTTATTAAAATACTCAAATATCATTATATTAATTTTTTTATTTTTCATAAAAAGCAAGGATAAAATAAAAAAAAAATAATTACCAGCTCGGAGGGAAAAGTTTCTAAAGGAAGTTTGATGTCTAAATTTTCAACTATATTGACAGTGGATGTCTAGAATTGTGGCAACCACGATCATCGTTAATTAAGGTATGAAATAATCGTTAAGGGAGTAGCTTCTTTTATTATTATTATTATTATTATTATTATTATTATTATTATCGTCATCGTTGTCATTGTCATTGTTATTGTCGTTGTCGTTGTTCAAATTTTAGAATAGAAAATAAGTCATAAAAAACTTCTAGCTTGTATATACAATATTGAAATCATTCCATAAAGTGTCGTTTATTTTAAATTTTAGAATAAAAATAAAATCTGAATTGAAAAGTGAATCAAGTGGAATCGAAAAAAAATCATTATTTCAATGTGTTTAATTAATTTAAAAAAGTCAGAACTGATTTTTATTTATTTAAATCATTTTTTTAGAATATTAAGATTAAAATCAAATATAAATACTATATTTATATATCAAGCATTAAAAGAAATGTAATATGTAATTAATTAAAAATGAAATTATTATATTGTTTTTTAGTTGAATTAGGACTTGAGACTAGACCCCAAAAAAAAAATTACCAAAATTTCTTGGTCATATTTGAGTATCAAAATTAAACCCTGTCCAATTAATGACGGCAAATAAATTAATTTAAATGTGATTAGATCCCCAATGAAAGGGTCAAAACTCAAAATTAAGGACAAGAGCCCCGAGTTATCACATAGGTCAAATGTATGCACATGCATGCAGCATGGTTTATTTGACGATCAGTCGTCCCATAATCGTTTTAAGGTCAAATTGTCACACTTAGAAGCATAGATTTCCCACTTTAAGGAAATAAGCATATTAAGGAGTATTATATGGTGAATTAGAGTCATGCTGATATTGACGAAGTCACATTTAAGAGCGAAATTACGGGCACCATGTCAGATAAATTAGGCATCTCTTTTTCTCGTTGGTTTTTTCTATTTTAGTCAAGATTCGTATGATAAACTTTACGCATTAATTTGAAAATCAGGTCCAAAATTTAAATCAAAGTGTTTTCACGATTCTATCACCCAATCAATTTTTATGGTAATTATCAATTGAAATTATTATAATACATTTTATTTTTTTACTGAAATGACACATATATTTTTTATTTTAATTTTAATTATCTTATTTATAACTGCATACAATCAATATGGTGTTTTTCCTTTTTCCATTTTGCATATCATCATTCAATCAAGATGTAAAATTGTAGTAACAAGTTCATGAATCTCTCTCAATGAGGTTTCTATCAGACAATTCCTCATATTTATTTTCGTCTTTTCAATATGATTTTTTTATTAGACTGTGATTAAAGTTTGACTTTACAATTGTACAATTGAAAAATAATTTTGTCTTAAGTTAATTAATTTGGCCCCAAATGAATCATAAAATCTATTCCAATAATGTAAATTAAGATTAATATAAATAGTTTATAAGTTATAATTGTGTATAAGATAGATTATATTCCAATAATCACTGTTTTTCAATTTTCAATTTCTCCATTTGGAAAAATAAAAAGTGGAAAATTCTGATATTAGAAATTTTTTCCAAGTAAATAACTAAATTTTACAATCTAATTAATCATATTTATTCAAATTTTGGTAACAAATTTTGAGTGTTATTAATGTTCCATATATATATATGTATCCCCCTGAAATGATTTCAACTACACTCTTCACTTCCCTCTCTCTCTTTCTTTCCCCAACTTTCTCATCAGCCAAACAAGAAATAAATGGCACACACAGTAAACTTTCTTTCTTTTACATTTCTATTCGTTCTCTATATTTCTGCGATAGCAGAATCAGCACAATACAATGTGCAAAGCTATGGTGCAAAACCTGACGGCACAACGGACTCAACAAAGGCTTTTCTTGCTGCATGGGCACAAGCCTGCGAGTCTTCAGCCCCGGCCACTATGTATATCCCTCCAGGTCGGTTTTCTCTGGGGAGAGCGACGTTTCAAGGCCCATGCAAGAACAATGCTGTACTAGTCAGTATCGATGGTACACTTGTGGCTCCATCGGATTACTCAGCCATTGGTGACGAACAAAATTGGCTAATGTTTGAGCATGTTGATGGGATTACCGTTTCCGGTGGTCTACTTGAAGGTAGCGGCCCTGGCTTGTGGTCTTGCAAGGCCTCCGGCAAGGATTGCCCCAGCGGTGCAACGGTATTTTTTTTTCATATTGATACTAATCTTCAGGTAATTATACTGTTATAATGAAATAATAATTTAGACCTTTTGTATTCATGTGCATGCAGTCAATAGAATTTTCCAATTCAAATAACGTTGGAATCAACGGACTCGCATCACAAAATAGCCAGAAGTTTCACATTGTGATAAACGGGTGCAAGAATGTCAATGTACAAAACGTGAAAGTGTCTGCTCCTGATGACAGCCCTAACACAGATGGGATTCATGTTGAAGCATCAAGTTATGTCACAATCTTGAATTCCAAGATTGGGACAGGTGATGACTGTGTATCCATTGGTCCTGGTGCCACTAATTTATGGGTTGAAAATGTTGCTTGCGGACCTGGCCATGGAATTAGGTAAAGGCATTGAAATTTTTTTGGAAAGGGAAATAGATATATAAATATGTATTAGTAATAAATTGTTTTACACAAAACTGTGTTATTGGTGCAGCATTGGAAGTTTAGGCAAGGAAGCTAATGAAGCTGGAGTGCAGAATGTGACTGTTAGGACCTGTACATTTAGCGGCACTGAAAATGGTGTGAGGATAAAATCCTGGGGGAGACCCAGCAGTGGTTTTGCTAGGAACATTCTTTTCCAGCATGCTGTTATGACCAATGTCCAAAACCCAATAGTGATTGATCAACATTATTGTCCTGATCATAAAAAGTGCCCTGGCCAGGTATTATATAATTATTACCAAAAATCATTATCTTATATTTTTTATTTTAATTGATCCAACATTAGTTCAGTTCTTCACATGTAAATAAATTTGTCTTAGGACTCTGGAGTTAAAATCAGTGACGTGACATACCAAGACATCCACGGATCATCAGCAACAGAAGTGGCGGTGAAATTTGATTGCAGCAAGACATATCCATGCACTGGGATTGAATTGGAGGATGTGAAATTGACTTACAATAATAGGCCAGCTGAAGCCTCTTGTATCAATGCCGATGGTACAGCTTCGGGGTTTCTTCAGCCCTCTAGCTGTCTTTAGGGGAAAACTTAGCTTGCATCTATTTTAGAATGAAAGAAAACTATTAGGAGCGAAGTGGCTCTTTAATTGGATTATCGAGCTTGGTTTTACAACATATTTAGGTTTATTGCCTAGGCATGAGGTTCTATATATGACGCAGTTCATTTATGGTTAGAGCCCGGCATTGCAATTCTGTTATGGTTGGATTTGGAAGTTGTCATTACTCATGAGAAAGTCTTCTATGTTGACTAGTGTCTTAATTCTCTAGAAATGTATGTCAAATTTGAATCACTATTGTAAGTCTTTCATGTTATGAATTTAATAATTTTAAGTTATATTTTTCTTGTTTTACTTTCTTTGGATCTTTTCTTTTTCTTTGCTTTTGTGTGTGTTTTTACTGTTGATCTTCATCAGCAAAAATACAATTTTTTTCAGTTGCGTTTTTTTTCTAAAAGAACAGTATTTAGGAAATTTTTTTAAAAAAAAATATGTTGGGTAGGAAATAATATGTAGAGGCTAATCCAAAAATAGAGGCTCAATATTCAGGTGTAATATTTTATGATGGAGGCATGCAATAATCTGGATTCTGAAAACTCGAAAAAAAATTTCTACATTAAATTATCACTTTGTACACTTTTTTAATAATAAAATAATATAAATACTTATTCATAAGTATTTAATAAATTTAGTATTATATTTTTTTAAGTGTAAAACACCTGTATTCTTGGTTAATATAAATATAATTGTTTGTTTAAAGTAATATATATAATGGTAACACTAATACATGCTTAGTCAGACAATTGGGCCTAAACGTTTGAGATTTTTCCTCTAATTTTATTATTCTATTGCCACTTCTGTTTCCATTGTGATTTGACTGCTTTGATATGCCAATAGGCAAGATTTTTTTTTCCTTTCAAGATTTATGAAAAATTTTTAATAATCATATTAAAACAGGCATTGTTATCCACGAATATAATTCAAATTTGTCTATTTGACAAACTCAAACAAAAAAGAAAAGTTTATTAACTTATTTATGGTCAATTAAGGGGCCTTTGCTTGGCAATGGAAAGGAGTTGCCTTTTGGCTTTACCCCTGGTTCAGTGGTGTTTCTATTATTGATAGCTTTCCGGTTCTTCATATTCCTGATGCTGGTATCAATAAGAAGGCTAAAGTTCATGAGGTGTTGAGGATTGGAACCTGGAATTTTCCTGACCCTCTGGATGACAGCACATTACAAGCTTGGCAGTGCATCTGAGAGTGTAATTAATATGGACAGGAATGATAGTATTAAGTGGAGAAGCACTGACAATGGTGAATTCTCCATTGCAAGTGTCTGATGCCAACTTAGGGGACAATACGCAATGGGGGAAGTATTATGGAAACCTGGCACCATCCGTAGACATAATTTCATTCTCAGGCATACTCTCAGGGAATTTCATTCTCGGGTTTACTCTCAGGAGGAAATTAAGAACTAAAGAGAAATTAGAAGTATTGGAGGTAATCGAACGTGAGAGGTGGGGTTTGTGCAATAATGCAATGGAAACAATTCCTCATCTTTTCTTTGATTGCCCTCACTCAGTAATCATTTGGGACAAAATACTGTGTGCTTGTGGTATGAGTAGAAGATGACTGCAATAGAGGCGTGAGATTAGCTAGTTTTGCTGGCACTCTAGTGGCAAGAGTCTTATAGAAACTTACAAGATAAGTTCTGGCAGCCTACTGATCTTTAAAACTGAAGCTTTTCATGTAAGCAGAGTGATTAGAAATGATATTTTGATGAAATTACATGTCAGTCACAGTAACAATCCTGTTGCAGATGTTATGAGATTTGCAACTCTTAGTATAAGTTAAAGTGTTTTTTTCGGTTGTTTTCTGGCTTGCCAGTAGTACTCTTATTTCATACTGGCAATAAAATCTAACCAAATTAAACATAACAAGGGCCTTGCCCTTGTTAATTTGTATGTTATTTTATGGTCAATTAAGGGTCCTTTGTCGAACCAAACAGAAAGTACAAAATATAATGACCGAAGTAAAAATTTATCAAATATCGAACACAGCTAATAAAGAACTATTCTAACCAAGGATAATGTTAGATGCCACACTCATTAATATCGTACCTGTATCACACCCAAGGCCATGTCTAGGTGCTCCAGGTGATATAGTTTTTTTCTTTTTTTTTGAATTTTTTCTTCAAATAAGAAACAAAATTTGTTCAAATATTTTTTTAATTTTTTTCCTTTTTCCTCAAATTCAATATAAAAATTAAATAAAATATTTAGATGCCTTAGGTATTATAGTTTTTTCTTCAAATTAGAAATATAATTTATTCAAATATTTTTTTCCTTTTTTCGTTTTCTTTTTTCTTTAAATTATATACAAAAATGAACAAAATACTTGGGTGCTTTGAATGCTACATTTTTTTCTTTTTTTTTTTACAAATAAGAAACATAATTTGTTCAAATATTTTTTTTCTTTTTTCCTTTTCTTTTTTCTTCAAATTTTTTATGGAAAATGAACAAAATGTTTAGATGCCTTGTGTGCTACAATTTTTTTTATATTCTTTTCTTTTTCCTTCTAATTTTATATAGAAAATAAATAAAATATTTATTCTTTTCTTTTTTCTTCAAATTTTATACAAAAAATGAATAAAATATTTGAGCATCTCGGGTGCTACAGATTTTTTTCTTTTTTTAAATAAGAAATATATTTTGTTCAAATATTTTTTCCTTTTATCTTTTCTTTTTTGTCTTCAAATGTATACATAATTCTATATTCAAATATAGAATTCTTCAAATGTATATAGAATTCTTTATTTCAGATATAAAATTCTATTTCTTTTTTCTTATCTTTTTTTTTTCAAACCTTTTACAGAAAAATGAGAAATAGAATTTGTTCAAATGCACACAAAATTTGAACAAATTCTATATCTACAATAAATAATTTTTGTATTCAAATATATACAGAATTTCTTCAAATTTTATACAAAAAAGAACAAATTATGTATTTAAAGTGAATAAATTTTATATCCAAATAAAAAGTCAAACACGGTCAAGTATAGTTATTATTACTATCAGGGCGTGTTTGACTCATTGTAATTTTTTTGAACACATAAAACCTGAACCAAAGAGATATAAAATTTGAATCAAGCAGTTACAAAAATCGAATATGAAAGTAAATAAATTTTGTATCCAATATTAAAAAAAAGGCAAATGTGGCTTTAGTTGTGCCAATACTGTTGGTGTCGAGAGGTGCGGCACCTATTAGGGTCTTCGAGCTTAATTAGAGGTTTCAAGTCGAATACAAATTATATTCAAAAAGTGTGAAAAATACTGAATGGTCTAAAAAAAACTTGTCAAGTTAGTGGACAACACAGTGATAGACCCATACTATAACTAAGTACTGATCTACGACTATATGATGCCTGCTAGAGTTGGTTCAGCCTATGACAACAGAATTAGGAAAATGAGAAGAAAAGCGTTATACAGTTGTATACATGAGACATCAGTGATAAGGTTATAAGGAATGACCAACTGAAAAACTGGAAAAACGGATATGCAAAAACTGTCATAGCAAGCATAAAACATGGCCAAAAGTGGGTTACAATTGTAATTTCAAGTTACAGAAGCCACCATTTTTTCCTTTTTGATTTATGGAAGCCACGATTTTTGGACACAAGGAGGACAGTTGCCCAACACATTGCGGCTAATCGTCCTACTGCGCCAAATAGATTTGTCATCCATTAATGGCAATAGAACAACACTCAATATATTTTATCAACAGAAATGTTAATATGGTTTGAGTTTTTTTTTATAAACAAATTATTATTTATTAAAAATAAAACCAGAAAAAACTTAACTTGAGACAGCCAACTAATAAAATATTTTTTATTAAAAATAAAACCAAAAAAAATTAACTGGAGACGACCAACTAGCTCCAATCAATAGATTCCTCCAATACAACCAACCTAGGCCTATGCAAGTTAAGTGAAAAAACCTGATAGAGCACAAATAATTACAAACCTAAGAATACAATCAAACAGATTACAGAAGCATTCAACCTATATGTTACAAAATCATCAAAACCTAGAGGTGAAACTTAGATAAAATAAAACCACCCGAAGTCAAGGTATATAGCTACATCATAATGTAGCTCACATCGCACATCAAGAACACCTCAAATGTAACAAGACCAAGTTATATAGTACAATTACAGAAGAACATAACGAATGTTCCTCATCAATAAGGAAATTGCAACATAAGAAAATGAACGATCTAAACATAGCCCAAACAGTGCTCCCTAAATCCACAATATTTGCAATTCCAAGGACAAAATTGATTATATCTAAGATATGAATTCAACATTTTCTGCAAACACCTTGCTTGGTAAGAGCATAAGCCATGGCGTAATTTTCTCTGTGTATGCATAAAGGACACAATATTGAGCTTAGCTTTTAAGTTCTCAATTTTAATACAAGAAATTTAGTATTTTGTTATAAAATAATTTATCACAACACAAATTAAATTTGTCACTATAAACATATCGCGATAAAATCGATTTGTATCTATGTTCGTCAAAACAACCTTGTCTCAATATGTATATTGTATCAATTTATAATTTATCACAATAGTATATAACTTTTGTGATGGATATATTTATCATAATAAAAGATATTTATAGTGACAAAATTCTTTTTATGACAAATAAATTCGAGATGCTTCCTAGAAATCACTCATCTTTGTCAACAACAGGTTTAATTGCATAGTGGTCACCTCATTTAATTGCCCAATGGTCACCATCTTTGCATTTCTCTATAATCAACACCTTTAATTGCATAGCGGTCACCTTATTTAACTGGTCAGTGGTCGTTCATCTTTGAATTTCTTCATAATTAGCATGTTTAATTATAAAATGTTGAAGTACAGTTGCTTATATACGTCTGAAAATCAATTGATTATCATAACGTGGACTTTAAATTATTTAATTGCATCATATCGTAGTATTTAAAGTGTTCATTAACTCATGTATGATAAATAATTATTTTCAAAATAAAAATAATAAAAAAAGTAATAAAATAAAAATATGAAACATTAGTTATTTTATTCAAACTCAAAATAATTACAATTTATTCAATTATAAATCCATGGATGAAATATAGTATTTATTAATTTACAATCTAAAGGCTAATAAAAATTCAAAATATCACCTTCAAATAATAAAAATATCAATAATTTATTTCTATATCAGAAAAAATTAATTTAGTATTAAAATTTGATTAAATACACTACAAGAAATTTAGTATTTTGTTACAAAATAATTTATCACAACATATATTAAATTTATCACTATAAATATATTGTGATAAAATTAATTTATCAACATGTTCATCAAAACGACATCGTCTCAATATGTATATTATGACAATTTATATTTTGTTATAATAGTGTATAGTCTTTGTAACAGATATATTTATCACAATAAAATATATTTATAATGATAAAATTCTTTTTATGGCTTGTCACAAAATCTATAACCATTATAGTAATAAAAAAAAATTTATGACAAATAAATTTGTCACAAAATCCACAATAATTTTAATATAATATTTTTTACACACCTGTCACTAATGACTTGACCTCTTAGCTCTTACACATATTGGTGTTAATATAGTTTTAGGCGTTCGCCTACTCTAACGTTGAAACAATGTTGATCAAGACACTTTTCATTAATTCCTCATCTTTAAATTTTTCTCTAGTCAGCAAGCTTAACTACAAAGTTTTAAAATAAAGTTGTTCATATCCTTCTAAATACCAGTTGATAACCATAATGTCGACTTTAAATTATTTACTTTCTTCATATTGTAGTTCTTCGACTACTCATGAACAATAATTATTATTTAAAATAAAACTATTAAAAGAAAGAAGTAATAAAATAAAAAATACATGAAACATTAAGTTATTTTATTCAAACTCAAAATAATTACAATTTATTCAATTATAAATTCAGAGATGAAATAGAACACTCATCAATTTATAATCTAAAGTCTAATAAAAATTCAAAACATCACTTTTAAATAGTAAGAATATCAACAATTTATTTATTTATAAAAAAAAATTAATTTAGTATTAAAAATATTAGATCTATATTGCATTATTTAGCATTTCTTGCAATATATAAAATTTTATGTTAATAAAAATTAATTTATATACTTAATTTAGGTTTTAATTTTAATATTGAATATTATAAAAAATGAAATTGATATATCAAAATTTAGCGTATGTATATATTTTTCATTTATTATGACAAGTTATTTTGAAATAAAAATTATTTATTGTGATAAAGTAATTTTATAATAATATCTTAATAATTAAATATAGTGACAAAAGTATTATTATGTCAAAATTATTTTCTCATTATATATAATTTTTAATGAAAATATTTTTAAAATTAAAATTTGACTTTCTATTTTTATATATTGTGACAAAATATTTTATTACAATAAATAATTATTTATTATGATAAAATAATTTTGTACTAATTTATTGACTAACTAAATACAACAATGAAAGAATTATTGTGATAAAATTAATTTCTTATTATTTATAATTTTATAGGCCCAAAAAAATTAGCGCATTGTGATGAAAATTTTTATGTCATTATATGTCCTTTATGTTCATTTATTATGATAAAAACATTTGTCAAATTTTCAGTTTATCACAAGCTAATCAATTTTCATGAGAATTGTGATAAATTTTAATTTTATCACGATAAGGCCACATATTGTGACTATACTAATTTCATCACAAAAGTTTTTGTCATCATAAGTAAAATTTCTTGTAGTGATATATTATATTATTCAACATATTTAAGAATATACAAATTTTTATGTTAATAAAAAGTAATTTTATATATTTAATTTGTGATCTAATTTTAATAGTTAATGTTATAAAAATAAAATTGATATATCAAAATTTGACATCCAAATATATTTTTCATTTATTGTGACAAGTTATTTTGGAATTAAAAACTATTTATTGTGATAAATAATTTTATAATAATATCTTAAAAATTAAATATAGTGACAAAAATATTATTATGCCAAAATTATTTTCTCATTATATATAGTTTTACTTTTAGTGCCAAAATTTTAACGAAAATATGTTTTATATTAAAATTTTGTGCCTTTATATTCTTATATATTGTGACAAAATATTTTATCACAATAAATAATTATTTGTTATGGCAAATTAATTTTATACTAATTTATTGATTAATTAAATCTAGTGAGAAAATGACTATTATGACAAAATCAATTTCTCATTATTTATAATTTTATAGGCACCAAAAAATTGGCACCATAATTTTGTGATAAAATAGTGTGATGAAAATTTTTTTGTCATTATATTTCCTTTATGTCCATTTCTTATAACAAAAACATTTGTCAAATTTTCATTTTGTCACAAGTTTATAAGAAAAGTGAGAAATGTTTATTTTGTCATGATAAAACCACATATTATGACAATATTTATTTCATCACAAAATTTTTTGTCATAATAAGCACAATTTCCTATAGATAAATTTCGATTGAAGTCTCCATGGTCTGGGTGAATCCAATTTGTTGACCTAACTAATGGCATTTAACGAGTCAGATTCAATAATGAAGCTGGATAAACAATATGAGGGGTTTTCAAATATAACCTATAGCATTTTATGGATAGTAATCACTACAGCTACATTAGAATCAATAATACTGCACGAAATAGAAAATAGACAATGAACTATACCAAAATAATCTCGTAACACACCTCCAGCTCTAGTAAGGCCCGATTTCCCAAAAGAGAAGCCATTTGTGTTCCATTTAAGCACATCAAAAGGAGAGGCCACCAAATGGAAGGTGGCTTTCGCTTTGTAACATTACAATGCGATTTGATAGCATCAACTGAAGGAAGAAAATCTTGGTTTTGAAGTAAATCAACATCATTTGTTGCTCTCAAACAAGCCGCAACTCTATGAGCAATGAGGTAGAACAATTGCTCAGCATCAACCCTTTTCCCAATGAAAACAACCTTATTCTTCATAAGCCAAACCAATCACATTACATAAAAAAATGGACATCCATACCTTTTTTTGAACCTTACCCTTTACAAAATTTTCCCATAGCGAGAATAGTTCCTTTAATGTATTAGGTATTGCCCAAGAGCTACCCTACCAAGCTACAAATTTATACCAGATAGAATTAGATATCAAATAATGAAGCAACAAATGATCAACAATTTCCAATTCTATATTACATAGAGGGCACTTACTACCATGGATATTTAACATGCCTTTGGCTAGCAAAGAAGCTATAGTATTTAGCCTATTAAGAAGAGCAATCTAAAAGAATATTTCAACCTTAGGAAGAACCAAAATTTTCCAAATACCAATCACATTTGATAGAGGATTAGGAGAGCCACTTATAGATGTGGATACTATAGCATTAATCCTAGATTTGACTGAGTATTCACCCTTAGGACGATATGTCCAAATTGTTTTACCGTCATAATATGGAGAAAAAGGTGCATCCTTGATGACATTAAGCAACTGTTCTTTCATTTCAACCTCAATCCCACACAATGGGCAAGTCCATCGATGACACCATTCCCATTGAAAACCATCCCACAATCCCATGTCTTTAATAAAAGCTTGATGATCTAATGATATCCTGAAAAGCCTTGGAAATCTATCGTGAAGAGGAACTCCTATTGCCTAATGATCAAACTAGAAATGATATTTGTCCCCTTTCCCCAACATGAATTTGACTCTATTACAAAAGGGAGCTTCATCTTCGATGCATCATATATCCGTCCATAAAGTAGAAAAAGAGAAGAGTTTATATCTGAGTTAAAAGGCATACCAGGTGCAATGTTATACTTCTTGGAGATCACATCTAGCTAGATTTTACCACCCTTTGAGTCATTGTTATATCGCCATAACCATTTAAAAAGGAGAGCTTTATTTTTGTGCCAAAGAAACCCAACTCCTAGGCCTCCAAAGATTTTTGGAAACTAAATTGACACCTAATTAATTTTGCATGTCTTTCTTTTTTCTTCGGAACCGCCCTAGAAGAAATTCCAAAACAATAATGTTTTTTTTTTTTTTTTGCAATACTTATAAGGATCTTAAAAATTGATAGATAACAAATTAGAAGATTATACAGTAAAGCTTTGATGAGCATCAATCTGCCACCAAAAGAAAGGAATTTTGATTTCCATGAAGCTAATTTCTTTTTAATCTTGTCTATAATAAGATATGACACTTTCTTCCTTTTTGGATTAGTATCAATTGGAATACCAAGATAGGTAACTAACAAAGACTATAGTTTATAGAGTAGTACTTTAGCCACATTTTGTACCCATTCACTTTCCACGTTAAGCCCAACTACAGTACTCTTATAGTAATTGATCTTTAAACCAGAGACAAGAGAAAAGCATTTAATAATCCTCTTCACATTTATCAGATCATCGATATGAGCTTTGCAAAAGAGAAGAGTGTCATCTGCATAGTGTAAGTGCATAATTTTTTAGCCATTTGAAGCGTATTGAATACCTGAGAAGAGGTTTGGCTCATCAACTGTACGAACCATAGTTAAGAGTCCCTCAACTGCTATGATGAATAGGAGTGAGGAGAGGGGATCCCCTTGATGGAGTCCACAGGAGAGGCCTATTTCCTTTATAGGATTACCATTGACCAAAAAGGATATTCTAGCTAATGAAATACATTCTCGAATCCAAAACCTCCATCTAGCTCCAAAATTCATTTGCAACATGACACTATCTAGATAATTCCAATTCAGGCTATCAAAAGCCTTTTTAAATCAAGCTTAAATAGAATCCCTCTTAGCCTTTTTTTTTTTTTTTTGTAGCAAATGAACCTCATTAGTAACCAACTCACAATTAAAAATGTTTTTTTTTTTTAAGGAAAGCACGTTGTTAATGGCCAACCACATCTGCAATAACAGAGCGAAGTCTGTTGGATAGGATTTTTTATATGATTTTATAAAGGCTACCAATGAGACTGATTGGGCGAAAATCAGATACTTTAGTCACCCCTTCAACTTGGGAATTGAGGATATGAAAGATGAGCTAAGACCACGTGGAATGCGCCCTATAAGATGAAAGTAGTTTACTAAGTCCATAATATCGACCCATAGAATTTCCCAATAGGCCTTAGACCCATCACAAGCTCATATGGATGCCTTTACCTCATCCATGAAAAAAGGTGATTCAAGAGAAAGAGCAGTTTCATTTAAGATTTTCTTGAATTTAGAGGAAAAGAGACTTGGTTTTGTTAAGTCCTCTTATTTGAATACAACATGATAATGTTCGATAATACAGCTTCAAATGCCCTTTTGATCATAAACATCTGCTTCATCAGTAGAAATATATCCAATATAGTTTCTTCTGGCACAGTTAAGTAAAAGAATTTGGTGTTACGATCACCCAATTTGCACTATAGGGCTCAAGGCTTTTGCCTCTACAAGCTCTTTTTTCTGTCTAGATTTAAGCCTTAGTTCCTTCCACAGAAACCGCATTTCTTAGATAAAGAAGTTCCAGTATCAGCATTGATTGCAAGCGCTTTTAAATCTTTATCCACTTTGTCAATTTAAATTTTCAAATGTTCAACTGAGGAGTCAAGATTACCAAATTCATATTTGTTCCACCTGATCAGATATTCTTTCAGTCGTTTAAGCTTCATAATGATTATCAGAGAATTATGATGACGAGAATTAAAACCAGACCACTAATCACTCATATTTTTCATGAAATTTGGATCCTAAAAACAGTCAAGGAACGTAAAATGTTTCTTTCCCCTGTTTTGATCATGCATTTATAGCATTATTGAATAATGGTTGGACAATCGCCTTAATATGCACCATTGCTTGGAGTTTGGAAAGGACAAAATCCATGCCGAGTTGATAAGAAAACGATCGATCTAACTCATTAGACATGAATTGGCCCATGTAAATTGTTTCCTAATAAGGGGGAGATCAATGAGTTGCGAAATATAAACAAACTCTTGGAATTTATTGGAAGGAGATGTTGGGGATGATGAAGAAGAGAATTTGTCCTCAATCTGAAGGGTTGCATTGAAATCACCTGCCATTAGCATAGGAAGATCAAAGTGCATCAAAAATTCTCAAGTTCCTTCCCATAGTATCACTTGCTCATTTTCTAAATTAGAAGCATAAATAGTGATGATAATACATTTCACCTGGTTATGAGAAAAGAAGCCAGTGATAGTAATCCAACAGTCTCCTTTATGCACATCATCAGCAAAAAAGATAGTTTTATCCCAAATGAGGAGAATGCCCCAAACGCCCCATTTAAGGCAACAAGTCCCAATCCATGTCCTTACATCCCCATAGTTGTTTGATAATATTTACATTCACTGAAGAGAGTTTAGTCCCTTGGATCATTAGAATCCCCACTTGCTTTTTTCGCACTAAGTTAGCAACCACCTTTGTTTTCACCAAATTACCCATACCTCTAGTGTTCCAGCTAATAAAACTCATAATTTGGAGAAAAACACAGCCCTAATAGCAAAATTACCCAAACCCATTCAAGTTGCCCGAATAGAGCCATCCTTTTGATTCTTCTCTAAGCACTCCATGTCCTTGATGTTCTCCTTAGCTAGATACTAGATAAGTTTATTTCTATTGCTATCCACAACTAAGCCTACTTTCTCACAATCAAGAGGTTTTGCTAGCTTCTCTAAATGCATTGCTAGCAATGCAATTTTTATTCTATGATTGCCTATTCATATTGTGGATATCTCCATCTGAGATTGAGTCTCTAGCTATGCTGGATTCTGAACAAATTTGACCAGATGGATGTTTATCCAAAGAAGAGGGTATGTTAGCATGCTTCTTTTTCTTCCTTTTATTTGTGCAGTTCAGAGTTGAGATTCTAAAGAGGTGGTTTTTGGTATGGTGTAAAACACATACACTGCACATATTTTACTTCTTTTTGGATTTTTTTTTTTATCAAGAGATAGAGGAAGGTTATCTCTGAGTTTCCCACTTGAACCAACAAAATTGAATCAATCCCCTCCACGAAATTGGAGAGAAGAATGTTTGAGACAGGGTTAGGTGAAACGGGATTGCAAGAATCTGAGTTATGAAATATTTTAAAAAATATATATATATTGGATAGGAAATAATATATAGAGGTTAATCCGAAAATACAGACACAAGCGTCAGGTATAATATTTTATGATGCAGGTATGCAATCATCTGAATTCTACATTAAATGATCACTACATACAGTTTTTTAATAATGTAATGATTTAAATACTTATTCATAAGTATTTAGTAACTTTATTATTTTTTTAAAGTATAAAACACATTTATTCTTGGTTAAAACAAATACAATTATTTGATTAATTTAGTTATATAACGGTAACATTAATTCATGCTTAGTCACACAATTAGAAAACATTTGAGATTTTTTCTATAATTTTATTATTCTTTTGCCATTTCTTTTTCCGTAGTGATTTGACTGCTTTGTATGCCAATAGGCAATTTTTTTTTTTTCCTTCCAAGATTAATGACAAATTTCTAATAATCATATAAAACAGACATTGGTATCCATAAATATGCTACTAAATCAAATTTGTCAATATTTGACAAATTGAAACAAAAAGAAATGTTTATCAACATATTTATGATTAATTAGTATCTAACAAGGCTAAAATATATGGCAACGCAACAGTTTTTGTGGATAACTTGTAACATATTCATAAGGCATTGTAAAGGTAACTTGATCAAGTCTACTTCTAAATATAAGCAAGCAGCATATAAAAAGAAGAGTCATATAAGCTTTGTTTGGCGTGACAAATTACATTATAATATAGATTATAATCTAATTTGACCATTAATATAAACTAATTTGACCAATAAATTTTGTTCGGTAAACTAAATTATTTGGGAAAAAACTTGTAAAATAGCTATAACTATTTGAGTGATTGAATTATATTTATTTGTGATATTATGTGAATTCTAGATTTAGTTTGAGTATTTAAATAATATGATAATAATTTTTATTTTAAAAAATAATTTGGATATATGTATATATATGTGTAATTAGTATTGCGGTTAATTTAATTTTAAAGAGAGTAAAATATTTTTAGAGTAGATTTTAGATTTATTTAAGTATAGGTGAATATGAATTTTAATAATTTAATAGATAAGTTAATATTTTAAAGAGAAATGATTTTTATATTAATGTGATTATTATTTTAATTAAGGTTGTGTTATCTATTATAAATTAAATTTTATAAGTTATGTTTGACAAGGATTCAAGTTAATGAGTTTATAGTGATATTTAATATTTTAAAATAAACTTTACATAAAGAAAATATATTTAAGGATTTAAGAAATTAAAGATATGGGATTAATTGAATTAAGTATGAAGTTTGTTAAGGTTTAAGCAATATATAGAAAAAATTAATTAATTTAAGTTAATATGAATATATGATTTAAATGATTGTAATGTTAATTATATTATATGAATTTATTATGTAAAGTAATATTCAAAGAATTTAATTAAATGATGTTTAAGGATATGAATTATTTAAGTTAAGTTAATTTAGAGAAATGTCATTGTAAAGTAACATGATTTATGTTTATATATATATATATATATA
>CATIWR010677052.1:0-12197 GCA_949677035.1 Omphalea diandra | reverse complement strand
TCAAAATATATCTATATATATATATATATATATATATATATATATATATATATATATATATATATATATATATATATATATATATATATATATATATATATATATTTGCTAAAAAATCAATATATAAAACTCCCCAATATGTAAAAAGAATTATATACATTGTAAATTAAATAAATCCTAAAATAGGTTTAGTATATTTATAAGGTACATAGATATATAAAAGAAAAATCTAGTCACCAAGGTCATCATATGCCTCCAAATACTCATTATCCTCTAGAGGCAAAAGTGGATGTGAAGGTAGAGCTATATGTGCTGCTGCTAATGGTATTGGCACAAAAACTTACTGAATCTACCACATGATGGATAGCATGGTAGTGAGAAAGTGCATTTAATCCCTCATTGTAACAAATTGAAGATCAAACTCCTGACAAATCTCCTCCCAGATCCACAAATATTTTAATATGCATACAAAGAATAATGTTATACTGCCAAAATTCTACATAAGTATTAGAGTAATATGAGTTATGTCATGATAATCACTCAAATTATGTATAGAGTAATATGAGTTATGTCATGATAATCACTCAAATTATGTATTTTTAAATTGTCTTATATGACAATTTAATGAACTCTTGCATTTAATGTGAATACTTCACTAAATGGGTGTCTAAGGCTTAACCTTAATATTTTAACGAAATTTTGACAGAGTCTCTGTATAATTAAAACTTACCAAACCTTGATATGAGGTCTATGAATGATGTCTTTATAATAAACAAGCACTTCAAATAAATCTCCATTGATAATCTCTAATACTATCTAAACTCCTGCACGAAAATGTACTTCTAACACAACTATTCGTTATCATTCAATAGAACAAACTAAGTTAAGTTACCTGAAATTACATAAATTTAACATATTCTATAAATTTATATCATTTAGGCTTCGTTTGTTTTATGAAAAACAACTTATCTCAAGGAAATATTTTCTAAGAAAAATATTTCATGGACAACATATTTTCTAGTGTTTAAAATATACTGTAAAAACGTTAATTTTTTGTTTATAAAATTATAACAAAATTCAAAGTATATATGTTTTATATTTATAATATTTATTATTTAATATAATAAAAAATATATTAAAAATGAAACTTGTGTGGGTGTCACTCATCTTCTACGGGCACTACTGATCGATGACAACTGATAATGGGTGTTGGTAGTGGAGGATAATTAGTGATAACAAATACATGTATTTATATAATTTATTTTTCATTTGTATTAGTTTGTTAAAGTCTGAAAAATGACTTAATTTTTCATTTGACTAGAAAAATATTTTTTTGTTGACTCATTTTTCTAGATGCACAAAATAGGAAAAATGCAAAAAAAATATTTTTCCTAAAAAATATTTTTTCATGAAACAAATGGAGCCTTAATCTTAATTTTTCTAAATTTTATAGAAATTAAAATAAATTATATAATAAATTTATAACCTAATTAACATTGCCACTCATATTCCATAAATTTAAAAAATTATAAAAAAATAATATATTTTTAGCATAATTTGACTAAAATTACAATAATTCTATAATTTCATAATTTAACAAAAATTACATAATTTATAAAGTTACATAAAATAAAATATATTATATAATAAATTTATCATGAATTCAATAATTAAAAATAACCTAACTCAATAATAACAAATAACATATATTCAATAATTAAAAATAACCTAAAATTTAATAATAAAAAATTATCAGAATTAATTACTAAATTAATTTTTTCATACCTAGAGAGAGAGAGAGTTAGAGAATAAGGAGAGAGGCAGTGGTGGTTATTAGGGGAGCAAGGGAGGATGACAACAATTACTACGAATCAACGAGAAGAAACGGGAAGGGGAATAAGAGGAAGGCAGCTTGCGAGTTAAAACTAATCCTTATCGACCAGGTATTAGTGTTCATCTCTAAATAGTGGACATTAACATTCACTAGTTTGTTGCTATTTAATGTTGGATTGAATTCGTTACTAACTTCGTGACCAAATATTACATCACTAAATTAGCAACATTATCTCTAGATCCATTGCAGCCTATCTCATACTAAAAAGGCACCAATGTCAATGATGGAAATATGATCCATTGTTACAAATCTGAAACGAATTCATTAGCACATTATTTAGCAATAAAATTAAATTTTGTTGATAATATCTAAAATCCAGTTCCTAATTTACAGTAAATTTATCAGTAATTTGAAGAAAATTCATTGAAGCCTTGTCTTCTCGAATTGAAGGAAGCATTTATTGAGAAGCACTTGAGAGAGTTTGTCCCATGTAATAATATTTTCGGGCTCCAATCAGATGATCCACACCTTAGCCTTGTCTTTAAGAGTGAAAGTGAAAAGGCATGTCTTATCACATCTATAAATGTTCCATTTTGCTTAAATGCGTCACAAATCTCCAAAAAATTTACTATGTGAGCATTAAGATCTTTATGAGAAAGGCCATGGAATTGAAGAGTGTTGGCGAGCATTTGGATGAATGCCGACTTGATCTCAAAGTTGTTTGCATTAACGCTTGGTCTAGTAATAGCTGGCAGTAAACCCTCAAAAGGTGGCATAGTGAATTCCTTCAAAGGTCAAGTTTATTGAATCTCTTGATTTCTTTGGTGTTCTCGCCTTCTTTGAGTTATAGTGCATCCAACCTTGAGATCGATAAGAATTAGATCTTCTTCGTTCTCTTACTTTCAGGTTCTAGTCATGCATCTAATGCAAATAAATAATAAACACAAGTTAAAAATATAAAATAAAATTTATATTAACATAAAAATAATAACTTAATATTAAAGTCATCAATCTCTGACAACAACACCAAAAACTTAAAGATGGATGTATGCTAAGTGTAAAAGCATCCTTAAATTACAAGTTCATAGATCATAAGTAATACAGTATATAATGAGTACGTATATCATTCCCATAAGAATCAAGTGGTTTCTTATATTTAAAGAAAAATGTAAATGAACGCTTACAATAAGAAGTAAAGAATTAAAATTAAATTTAATAATAGCAATGGAATTCATTAGGAACAAACAATGGAGAAAGGTAACAATGGATTTAACTTCACTTGGCAACTTCCTATGGAATCCTAATCTTCATCTAGTATTACTATCAAACCACTAAGGTAATCAATTAATCTCTCTCTAGTATTCTCTTAATACAAATGCTAAAGATCATGTAATTTATCACTTTGCACGACTTTAATGATAGCCATACTTTAATAAGGTCTCTCAACACATAATAAAGCAAGGAAATTATTTTAGATTCATTCCATGAAAAGCATTTTGCGATAGTTGATTCATATAATTAAATATGACTAATGGATAGTTAATTAATATTATTAAACACATAATAATTACTAGCACAAGAATGAATGAAAGCCAAAAAGACTTAGATTAGGAAACCCATAAGTTGTTACACAAAATCCATCTACAACCTTGGCCTTAAGGGATTTGGTTCATAATAAAGAAAAGAGAAGAAGAAAGAACAATTAAATCATAAATAAGAGAACCCATTGACTCCTTCTTGAAGCACCTTAATTGGTTGCACCTTCTTCCTAAAAGTCTCCAAACCCTTACTCCTTAGGTTGCTCCTTAATCTCTTGTTGCTATTTTCCAAGTTTTTGGGTGCTTCTTCATGCCTAATTCTTAGGGTTTTACTTTCTTAAATAGTGTTCAAAAGGTATCTTCAAAGTAAGAAGCTTAGAGGCCATTAAAAGAAAAAGTTTAAAAAAGTTTTAGAAATCTCGTTCCTTTTTCCTTTGAAGAGCACAATCAAGACCATGGACATGCACGTGTGCAATTCCTTCTTAGTAAGATGAAACATGGTTCTATCTTCAAGTTGTGTCTTGCTCCAAATTTTATATTTTGCTAGGGCATGACCAACAATATGGTCGTGCCTTAACGCAACTTTTTTCTAGCTTGATGGTATCGAAGGGTGGCATGCTCGTGCCTTTGCTCGATCTTCCTTCACTCAATATGGAGCATGACCATAAGCAAGGTCATGTGTTTGCTCTTTTTCTTCCCTTGCTCTTCTTTCTTCTATTTTCCACTACAAACATAAAATTACACGTCATGAGATCCTTTTGTAAGCAAAATTAAACTATTTCCTTATGAGTTTAAAGAGAATTAAGCTATAAAATGTGTGAATGATGGCACTAAATAAGTTTTTGATTCATCAATTTTTTTCATTATTAATGCATGGATTATGGACATAGATGTATGCTTATGTCCCTTAACTTGGAGTTGGCTATGTTTGTGATCCATGGATGTGATGGAAGTTAGTTGTTATAGTTGATGGCACCATTAGACTTTAGGGTAGTTTAACACTTCATTTTAGTGTTGATACGACCCTAACATGTTTTTTCTTTTGATAGTTTGAGATATATATACTTTACATATTGCACACATATTAATGTTTATGCATGTTTAAACCCTGTTTGAAATCATATATGTAGTTCCTCCCATGGTGAATGCTTGTAATGTATTGATTTCGTGATTAATTTGAGAAGCATTAGATGAATGCTTTAGGACCACTAAATTAGGCGAATTAATAATATGGTTAATATTCTAATTGTGAACTAAAGATGCTGAAAAGTCATTTCCTTAAATCTGGATGATTTGGGGTGCCTAACTTCTTTTTCACATCATACCCAATTCTCAAACCTGATCTCAAACGGGTGAAGATAGATTGGACCTTCTAATTGACTTATTAGGCTCAAAATTTTGTCCTTGCCTGAAATTTAGTCCTCACTAAAGTCAGGTGGCAACTTTCTTTTGACTTAGGTGTGATACCAAAGTATCACCTCATTTTGGCCTCTTATCGACCTTTTGCTCATCACTAAAGGCTTCAAGGTTCACGAGGCATTTCCTAAAAGACCTTCCAATGGTCCTAAATGCATGCCATAAGTTGAGGTTATACCAATGTACAACCTAGGTTATACCAATGTACAACCTTCGTCATCTTAATCTTGTAATAGTCAATAAAAGTTAAGAGTCGCACGCAAGAGTTCGTTTGTTTGAGCACAACCATAAAATCGAGATGCTCACATATGAGAGGAGTCAAAAGACCATTGGAAAAACCTTCAATATGTACCTTAACTAGTTTGCTTGATTTTATACATCAACAAAGAGGTGAAAAATTATAATGAGTGTTGTTAAATGGATCCAACAGGTATTGCAAATAATTGATGATCATTAAAGATTATAGGATAAAATCAACGACCATTGAAAGATGTAATGACTAGTTTTTAAAAGTTGACAAAATTTCTCAATTTATTTTTACTGGTTAGTTTTAGAAATTTCATATATAAAAATTCCTAAAGCAAAGTCCAAGAAAAAGTAAGAGTTAACAAACATTATTTTTGTGTGCAAATCATCTTTAAATGTTGCTCTGTATTTTGGTTACTAAAGCTTTTATATAATTTGTAAGTTAATTTTAAGTTAGTAACAGAGTATGTCTCTTCAAGCACAAAATTGCAATTGTATACCATCGTATAGGGTTTGATACTAGCAAAAGGTTCAATCTTTTATTAAATAGAAATGGTTGGTATTGTGCTTATAAACATACCAAGGAGTGGGTTTAACTTTCCTAAACCTTTTTAAAATGAAAGTGTACAAAGGTTCAACCTTAACTCATAAAAGGATAAATTATATTTGATCTTTAAAAAGAAAGTAAAAACCTTAAGTGTGACTTAGAGAGTGGATGTAAACAAATTTAGTCGAGCTACTATAAATCCTTGTATTAATTTTTCTCTTCTCCTTTTACCTCTTAATTTTTAAAAGTAACAAATTCACCCCTTATTGGATCGTGATCTTCACCATATGATGTTATAATTTAACATATTATTAAAAATATATATTTAAAAATATTAATAAAATAAAATATTCATACAAAAATATATGATTAAATAAATAGTATTTATTTTTAAAAATAGAGAATATATGAAAATAATTTTTTAGCTTTTTATTTCTAATTATTTATTTTGTGAATAGTTATTAATTATTTATTTTCATTATAGTTGTTTTTAACTAGATAGTTTTATATAGAAATTTCAATTGCTTATGTATCAAATAATTAGTTTGACAAATGTCATATTTTTATTTTAAATAAATAGTTAACTAACAAATGATAATAATTCATCTAAAACTGAATATGAGATCAGTATAATTTAATATATATTTAAAATATAAATATAATAAAATAATCATTAAAAACAAATATATATGAAAATAATTTTTAGCTTTATATTTTTTAGTTGTCTATTTTGTTGTTTTTAATGATTCTTTATTTCAATTTATAGTTATTTTTAGTTTTGCAGTTTTATATAAAAATTCTATTCCACTTATCTATCAAATATAAATCAAAATTTTATCTCAAATAAACTGTTAATTAATAAATGTTAATCACTTATTTAAAGCTTAATGTGAGATCGTAATTAATAATATATATTAGCCAATATAATAAAATATTCATACAAAATATATGATTGCATAAATAATCTTTATTTTCAAAATAAATAATATATGAAATCTATTTTTAGCTTACGTTGTTTATTCTAATATTGTATAGTGTCTTTAATGACTCTTTATTATCATGAATAGTTATTATTAATCAAATAATTTTATATAGAAAATTCTAATTATTTATATGTCAAATAGTTATTTTGACAAGTGTCAAGTTTAATTTTAAATAAACATTTAGCTTATAAATGATAATCACTGGTCTTAAATTAAATATGAGATGAGAATTAATTATATACTAGTTGATAAGTTGTGCATTGTGCGAGTGATAATTTTATATTATTTAAAATATATTTATAAATGTTAATAATTTAAAATATTCATTATATAAATAGATAATATATTCATATTATTTTTATTTTATTATTATTATCTATGTTATAATTTTTCTTAATATACTTTTAGTTTTATTTATAATTTATAATTAATTAATTTTATATGTTAAACTAATATAGATTTAAATCATTTATTTATCAAATAATTAATTTAACAAATAGCCATATGTGGTCTCAAAAAACTTTTAAATTTGATATATAATAAGGTATCTTCTCAAACAAATTGTGAGCTTAAAATTAATTTTATATATTGACTAATTGATATTGATTGATTGATTTTCAAAATACTCAAATTATATATATATATATATATATATATATATATATATATATATATATATATATATATATATATATATATATGGACATATTTACCATATGTATGTGCATGTATTGACTTTGTATAAAATTACTTTCTCTATCTTAGAACAAGTGTCCAATGTTTTTTTAAGGCATTCCAAAATATAAAATAATTTTTGTAAATTAAAAACTTATAATTAATTTTTAAATTATTTTCATTAATTATTACATTACAAAAATATATTATTTTTATTAAAAATTATTAAGGATATAAATAGAAAAATACGTGATAAATAAATTAATAAAATATTAAATATATTTTTTAAAAATAATATAAGAAATAGAAAACGTTTTTAATAAGAAAGTGGTTGTTTTTCCGATTCATTCAAACTTTTGTCTTAGCCCCTCAAGATACTGACCTTGTGCATCCTGCGTGTAGGACACGTCTAGGGGTGTCTGCGTGTAAGATCGTAATGGACCTGGAAAAGGAGAGAGGGACATCTTAGTCAATCATGGTTGGACATTTGGGACTTACGAAGAAAGGCAAACATGATTTACCCCTGGACAATTGCGAGCCTTTTATGGGAATATTTTATCATATTCGTACATAAAAATATTTTAAATAAAAACTAAAAATCAAAATTTCAAAATATGCAAACAAATAATTTTAAATTATTCTTTATTATTTTCCACGAAAACATATGAAAAACATGAAATGATTTCATTTTTTTTCCAATACAATAGCTGTATAAGTTGAATATAAATATCTATTTATTAATATTTTGTTATTTTTAATATTAAAATTGATTTTTAAAATTAATATTAATTAGAAATTAGCAAGAAATATTGATCATTTTGTTAATAGCGTTTGCAACTATATAATCTTAGAGTCACATCACATTCAGACCAACTTCCCTTCTTTTTTTATTTTTTTGTGCCTTTTCTTTATTTTTCTTTTTTTTTTTTTCTGGTTGAGTTGGTTTTTTGTTTTCAATTTTATATTTTAGATATCATTTTATATTTTATTTTATTTTATTTGTTCATTTTGTATTTCATATATTAAATCTTTATGATAACTTCTGTGTATAAAAAAATATAATATTTTTTGTTTTGAATTATTTTCAATTTATATATTTATTAAAAGTACTTTATGATGTTTTCATTTAAAAAATATAACAACATTGATGATATAAATTTTAAAATAGATGGGAAAAACCGATTATATAAAATTTGTATAATAATATTTTGATACTTCTAATTTTAATTTGATATTATTTTATTATAAAAAAATTATATAATAATGAAAATTAAAGGGACAATATATGCGCATAATTTATAATTTTCTAAATAAAAAATTATTTTCTATTTTGAACATATAAACATATTTTATAAATAAAAAAATATTTTCTATGAAAAATATTTTTAAGAAAGCAAAAAACTTTTTAAAAAATTTCATTAGTCATGTCATATTCGTTTCACGGGCAAAAACAAAAACAATTAGTAGGAAACTCCAAAAAAATATTACCTCACTAATTTTTTAAAATTACATCAACGTCGAACTATAAACTTTATAATTTAAAATTAAGTAAAACTAACTTAAATAACATTAACATAATAAAAATATGTTTTCTCCCACAATAAAATTAAGTAAAACTAACTTAAATAACAGTAACATAATAAAAATATGTTTTCTCGCACAAATATTGTTGTCATTAGCTTTGCATTCAATCAACCAATTTTTTTTAGAATAATAGAAGATAGTTTTATTTATAAATAATTATATGATATCTGAAAAATAATAATCTTATGATCTAGATCACTAATATGAAATCGTTCATTAACATTACTAATAACTGCACAATTTCAAAATCATATTTCTATTTTTATCATGAATATTTTTAGATAACTCTACATCTTTATTAATTATGGATATCCTCATCAAGTATAGTGTCGTAGCGCGATATGAACTGAAATTTATATAAAACATCAAAATAAATACGAGAAACAATAATCAATAATATATAATCATATATTACTAAACAATTAATCTTAAATCATTAAAGAGATAAAAACACTCAATAAAAAAGATAAAATAACAAATCTAAAATAAAAACTCTCAAACACATCTCTATCCCTTTTACTCAACATAAAGAAAACTTTCAGGAACCAAGACATGATTGAAATACAAGGGACCAACACAGATGATGCAAAAGAGGTCTCACTCCAACAAGCAATACTAAAAAAGCAAAAACAAAACAAATGCATGTTGGACTCAGGCTCCAAGCCGCATAAGGGACAACTAGGTTCAAGAAATTACTTATTTTTGAGCTAAATTTTCTTTTGTTTGGCAGAAAACTATGCAGCAACTTCTACAAAGTGAATATTTGGCATACCAGCACTTCCACTTGCCATAACTCTTTCCAAAAAGAAGATGGATCACTATTAGACATCAAGGATGGAGAATGTGCAGAATTGCTAACTTATAACTTGACTTAATAGTATATATGCCATTTTTAATGTGAAATTATCCCCTAAAATCATCACTACTTTCGAAAGCTAAAGGAAGGATAAGATTAGCTCAACATCCCAGGGAATAAAAATAGAAGAAACCACATCAACATTCCGTAATCTATCCTCAAGAAGATTCACAACATAATTAACAGATATAAAAAGAAGTCTAGGTGTAACAACTTGAAAAGATACAAGCATTAGAATCCACTAGTCCTCCCATCTAGAGGTTTCTTCGACCGTCACCCAACCTTCGAATTAAATCTTTTGAGGGCAAAGGAATCATAACAACAAAGCTCCTCCGGTAGTAACTAAATTGAATTAGACACAGAAGCTTGCAAAGCACTAGAATTTGGGTAATATCTAGATTTATAAACTCTAACAGTCAATGAATTTTCTTTGACTAAAAGGCACTAATACTATATTGCAAGCATAGACAAATTAAACTCATTCAGTCTACAAACCCAACCCTCCATTCTCCTAAGACATAACCTACCCCCTCTCCCTGGAATCCCCCCCCCCAAAAAAGAGTTCAAGAGTTTCTGAAGCTCATTTGCTGTAGCAATAGGGATCTGAAATACACTTATAGTGTATACAGGTAACATTTGGACGACTGACTTCAACATAACCTCCCTCGTGGGCTTGGACAAAACCATTCCCTTCCAAGATGCCAATTTCTCCTTAACTTTATCTTGCAAATAATTGAAATTGGCATCCTTAGACTGCCTTATCATAGATGACAAACCAAGATATGAACCAGTAAAAGCTGTATTTCCAATATCCAGCGCCTGAATAAAATCAATCTCTATGCCTTTGAGACACCAAAGAGGCAAAAAAAAAAAAAAAAAAACACTAGATTTGGCTGGATTAACCAACTAACCTGAAGCAGCCTCATACAATCATAAATTCCTTTTAAGTTCAAGAGCTTCCTGAGGATTAGCTTTAGTAAAACCAAGTAGTTATTTATAAAAAAAAAAGATAAGAAATACAAGGGCACCCACAGCTAAACATAAACCATGCAGATGAGACTATATACAAGCTTGTGATAGCATACCAGACAAATCATCTACACACAAAATTAATAGATATGGAGAAAGCGGATCCCCTTGCCTAGCCCTCCTAGACTGAACAACATCCCTAACTACAAAATCATTAAGAAGAATCGAATAGGACACTGCAGATACACATTTCATAACAAGCTCAACCCATTGCTGAGTAAAACCTAACTTGAAAGAACCACAGGAATGAAGTCCCACTCTAGCCTGTCATAAGCTTTAGCCGTGACCAAATTAGTTTTTAAAGCATGCATGGCCTCTACCCCGAGAAGAAGATGATCTAAAATGAGCTTATTTGAAACAAAAGCACTTTGTTCCTCAAAAACTGAAGAAGGCAATACACTTTTCATCCGGTTAAAAAAAAACTTAGAAACCAGATTATAAATAATATCATACGGGCTTATTGGCCTAAAATCACTCATGCGAACATGATTTTTAACTTTTGGGATAAGCAGATTGTTGGTATGAATTAACTTAGCCGGGAATGGTGCACCCTTTAAATAATCCAAACATGCAAACATAACATCAGAGCCAACAATATCCCAAAAATTAATATAAAAAGAACCTGTTATGCCATATGGCCTTGAAGCTTTGTTCAGGTCCATTTGCTTTAAGGCTGAATAAATTTGCTCTAATCGAAAAGGCTTTAGAAGTGATAAATTATGCTCAGCAAACACTTTTTAGTTAACCCCGCTACCACCAATGGGTCCACCACCAAAGCTTTTGATGTAAGATTGGAAAAATAAGATACTACAATAGAACCCATATCTTCAAAATTCAAAACCCGCAAACCATCATTAGTAAATAATCCCTGGAGTCTATTAGCTTTATTTCTTTATGAAGTAACCCGATAAAAGAATTTGCAAATATGGTGACCTCCTTAAGCCATTGAATTCTCACCCTCTGCTTTCAATAAATTTCCTACTCCAAGAGAGAATCTATAGATACCCAAAGTTTTTTAATTTCACATTGACTAGGATAATCTAAAGTAGCCTATTTCAATAAGGAAATACGATCTCTACAATCTAAAATTTCCTTAATCAAATCCGACTATTGTGATCGGCCCCAACTGTCCAAATCACATAAACACAAGTCCAGCCATTGAAGAATATTATTAATACATAAAGAACGATCCAAAGCTACATGGACACGATCTTTACAATCTGCATGGGCCAACCGGATTTCTCAAATCGATGCCACTGATAATAGTTGTGATGATTATTGCGTGACCCACAAGAGAGAGCTAAAGCAAAATGACCACTGACCAGTACCTACAAATGGGTAACTGAAGCTTGCAAAAATAATTGTGACTAGGAATGAGAAGCAATAAATCAATCAAGATGCTCCTCCATGAAATTAATAGTGTCGCGCCCCTTTTCTTATGTATAGTCATAACCTGGTGCCGGGGGGGGGGGGGGGGGGGGGGGGGGGG
>CATIWR010677009.1:0-26546 GCA_949677035.1 Omphalea diandra | reverse complement strand
AAAGCAAGTCTGATTAAGGTGTCTCCTGTGTTATTTCCAAATTAATCCTTCCACCAACCTGATATTGACTATTGCCATCAAATGGTGGCTTCCCAGTCACCAGCTGGAACAAAATGGCTCCAACACTCCATAAGTCAGCCTGGACATAGAATATCAAATTATGATAATACAGCAATTACACAATTTATCACAATCATTATCAAATTCGGTTGCATACCTTTGCATCGTACTTCTGATTCTGAATAATCTCTGGAGCCATGTATAATGGTGAACCACATAGTGTATCGGCCAAATCTTGGGATGTCAAGGACCTGGCATGCAAGTAAATCAAGGAGATAACTAAGTGCAAGAGAGTCATGAAAGATGATGTATCACTTGCACTTCATTTGGACAGAGGGATAAGAGAAGGATAGGAAAGGAAAAGAAGAAGGGATAACCTGTATGGCTGTATCCCTGCTTTTGATAAGAAAGGATAATGAGGGATTAGTTATTCCCCAAAATCCCATTTTGTTTTCCTTCAAGATTGAGGGAATAAGAGTTATCCCTCTATTTATAACTAGTAATAATTTTTTAATATGACTATTCTACCCTTAAAGCCAAAAATCCCTTATCATTTCTTCAAACATCCAACAAAGAAGAAGAACTTATCCTCCCATTTCTTTTCGTCTACTATTCTGCAGATTAAATTTTGTCTTTTCCTTTAATATCCACCTAAAACTCCCAAAATAGCATTGGATTTTAGTCTTTGATGTTCTGAAATGTTAAAGATCCAAAAATTTACATACCAATAAATCCACTTAGAAAATATTCTTACTAACTTGGAAGTTTCCGAACGCTAACTGTCAAAGAATGAAAAACTAAGTTCTATAACCCACTCAAAAGCTAAGATTGTTATATATGCCTGATGATATGGATTAAGAAGAATCCTTTCCCGACTTTCCAACTAAATCTGCTCATTAAGCAATATTTGGCTTTATCATAAACTATATTTAGGACTATATGATTAAAAATCATTCAAATACTCCAAATAATGATGAGCTCTCTTCTATCTATTGATCTACTCAAAGGCTGACACTAGGCTGTGCCTCACTTCATGACTGATTTATAAAATATACAGGCCTAGGCAGATGTTGATGGAACCTTGTAGGCAAGCCATACAAATGTGAACAGGATACCTTATGCTTGGTTCAGTGATTAATTACAAATGACCTTTCCATTCCTAGAAATTTATATAATAGCATTTGCTATCTCAACATCACAAAACATCATATGTAGAGAATTTATTATGTAAATATATAAATTATGTGTAGTTCAGAGTATGACTTGTGATGCCTACGTTGAAACAAGGTAATTTGCCCAAAAAAAAGTCCTTTACCAAAACATTGTTACCTTGCAAATCCAAAATCCCCTATCTTCAATTGTGGAGTTGCTTCATTTGAAGACAATAGTAGGTTCTGCAAGTACCATGACTTTCCACTTTATTATTATGATACAGTTATGGAAGATAAGAGACTTACTGGCTATAGCACAAAAACATACCTAAATCAGACAATATTACCCAAAAAAAAAAACACTTTTCCATAGAAGATTGTGGGACATATACTTTAATGGTATTGCAAATGTTCACAGACTTCAGATACACAAGCCCTCGAACGAAACAAGCTATGTTTAGCCTTATAGGAAGACAAAACTGCTATTAAGGACAAAAGGGAGTCAAATGAAACTTGGAGAATAGTTGCAGTACCTGTGGTTTTAAGTCCCTGTGAATAAGATGTTTTTCTTGAAGCACCTGCAACCCAGCAGCTGCAAAACAACACCCTCCCCACAATAAGGCCATAACTTTTTTTATTTACTAATAAGATCACAATAAATGTCCTTGAAACCAACATTAAAAATAAATAATAATAACGTTAACAATTTTTTTTTTTTTTTAAAAAAAGCCCATTTGCACTGCATCAACACTAACAACATGACCCAATTGTACTTTAAATCCATAATCCAAAAAAGGCCCTGTTGGATGAACAAGGCATAAAATTCAAAACTAATCACACCCAATTATCATAATTCATAAACATTGAAAAAATTACCAGCAATTGAAGAAACAACCAAACACATAAAGCAAGCTTGAGCAATGATTATATAAGGTTACCCAATTGCCTCATAAAATGCCTGGCCACAGCCTCCGATACTTTGCCATGACGATGAATATAGGCTGCAAGATCACCTCCATCGCAGTACTCCAGCACCAGAAATATCCTATCCTCCGTCTTTTTTTTTTTTTTAAAGAAAGAAAAACAAACATGAAGAAATTACAAAATAAATAGATAGATAAAGATAACAAGGTTGTTATTAGTTAAACCTGGATGGACTCGAAGAGGCGGATAATGTTGGGATGATCAATGGTACCAAGAATTGAAATCTCTTTGAGCAAATTCTCACTGACTTTTGGACTGAGCAATTTCTTGTCTATCTCTTTTACGGCTACTTCAACACCGGATTGCCGGTTCCTTGACAGCCAAACCAGGGCGAATGAACCCGACCCGATTCTCGGGCCCAGGATGTAGTCTCCAACCAATCGGGTCTGATCAGGATCCATCGTCATCCAACACAGAGCAGTGAAGTAAGGCGAAGAGTCAGACTATAGGAACAGCAAGACTGGTATTTTCATGATTACGGTAGCAGAAAGAAAAGACTTCAGATTTTTTTTTTACAAAAGAAAAGAAAGGGAAGGCGTGAGTTTTGCTGTTGGCTTTTTATTGGAGTTTGGATTTATTTGTTTTCTTTATGTGTGTAAAAAACGCCGATGCAACATACAGCTCTGCTGTGCCGTGCAGTGGATAGCTTTTTGCTTACCAACTTCAATTGGGCATCGTTTTTTCTTTTTTTTTTTTTTTGTTGGCGATTATTTTTTTGTCAAATCTTCTGATTTAGGATATGATTGGTCTTTGGAGTTAATTCCAAAGTTAATTTCAATTGGCTTTTTTTTATTTTCTCTGAATATAGTGATAGATAATACCAAATTTGTTTCCTTTTCTTTTTTAAATTCTTTATATGTGTTCATCTTCTTATCCATTTTAATTATATAGTGATAGATAATACCAAATTTGTTTCTTTTTCTTTTTTAAATTCTTTATATGTGTTCATCTTCTTATCCATTTTAATTATGGTCTAATTCTTTAAATCATTGATATTTTGTAGCCAGAGCTATATTTATAGTGTCTTCACTGATTTTTTTTTTAGGTAAATTTATTTATATAATTTTCATATTTAATATTTTTTATTAATTTTTATATTTATTATATTCACCTTTTATATTTGTATTTTAAATATTTAAAAATTACTCTAATGATGATAATAATAATAGTAGTAAAAAATCATATTTAACTTTAATTTTTTAAAATTTACAGTACTAACATTATTTATTTATAATATTTTTATTGACTTCATATCTCTGCGATTAAATTTTAGGCAATATTATTAATCAAACTAGGCAAATAGATTGGATTAACTCAACATGATTCAAGAATTAATTACCCAATCAATCAGAGCGTCTCTCTCTAGAAAATCGCCTCTCTTCTTGATCTAGATCATGGGTTGTTGCTGACCTTTGATTGGCAACACCCTTTTCTCCCTGTTCTCCAGCTTTTATTTTGCATGTCCTTTTCTTTATTACATCAGTATTATCTGAATCTGTATGATTCATTTCTAGTTGAAGATATCTTGCCCTTTTATGGGCCTTTTTGTGGGTTTCCTCTTATCAGTGATAGAGCTTGGCTTTGATTGTATGGTCCTTTGGTGTTAGAAGTCTGGATCGCTCAATTTCTGCTACAAGATTCATTATATTTCTCTCACATAAGTTCAGATAAATGGATTATCTAAAGGTTTTCGTCAATAGTAACTACTTGTTTGGATCTGCCTCTATTGAAGTTCAATCTTGCATCAAGGATGGTTGAGGGTGTTAAACCAATGTTTGGTAGTTTGCTTGGGGATTTTATCCTCCTTCCTCTGATTGCAAAGACAATCATCCCATGATAGTTTGCTTGGGGATTTTATCCTCCTTCCTCTGATTGCAAAGACAATCATCCCATGATTTCATTCAGGTTTGATTGAAATTTAGATTTGAAGCTATGTGAAGGGAGCTTAATTTCAATGGCTCATGTACTATTTTTGGCTGGAGTTTCTTTTACACAGCGACGCATTTTTTTACCTTAGCCATTAAAGTTTTGTTCATGGGCTTTTCTTTTTTATTTGTATATATAGCTCAGTTTTTGGCTCATAATCCTTTATTTGTAATAATGTCTTTTGGGCCTTGTTTTTTATGAAAGTCCACTTTCATAAAAATAAATAAATAAATAATTCATTCCAATAAGCTCATAGCTCATAACTCTAAACAAAGCCATATTCAACATAGGCCAATAGGAGCATTTGCCTCCCCTCATCTTTCATTTAATAAAATTAAAAAATTAATTTAATAACATTAACATTAATAAAATTTATGATAAATTTATTAACAGTTAATTAAGAAATAAGAAATATATATGTTAATATTCTTAATATTTACGAATATATTTTTGTTTTTAATTTATGCTTATTCATATTAATATACGTTGATTTTATTTTTAGCATATGTATGTAAATTGTACCAACTAATAAAAATTTATGGACTCGTCACTTATCCTAAAGGACAAAATTCCTAATTTTATAAGCATCATAATTGATATTTTATATTCAATAATTTATCTATCAATCTTATATATTGATGTACATGTCGAAGTGATAATCTAAAAATACTTCTAAATATTTTATAACTTCCTTGTTAATAAGCATTGCTATCATATTTAAACCAAAAAATTTATTAATTATTAAAAAATATAAATATAATTTATGAGCTATATTATTATTCATTCAACTGCTAGATATATCAATCATTGTTATTGTTCTTCTATTATGTAATAATACTTTCATCCATCAAAACCTTATGCTCACATGAATAGTATAAGGACTTCAATTCATTTATTTTTTTTATTAAAGAAAAAAAAAAAAGGACTAACCGACATACATGGTAGGGAGAAAATGTACTTTGACCCACTTAACGTTTTCCAGCTTATGTCCTCCAATTTAAAACTATAGTTTCCTGTCTCCCTTATCTTCACTTTCTTTCTCAAAACCAAAGTGTAGAACGCTGTTAGAAAATTTCCCTAATAATGGTGGTTTAAGATGAATGGATCGTTATATTATCAACTCTATTCATATAATAATATGAATAAAAAATCCATGACATGTGAGAAAATTAAAAAAAAAATGCTTCACACACATTTCACTCTATGAACAACTTTTTATCATTTTTTTCTTTCTTTCTTTCTTTTTTCTTTCTTATAAATGGAATTTTTATGTGTTTTTATATATTATAATTTTATATATTATACATAATTATATTAATACAACATATAATTAAATTAAAATATAATTTTTTTAATATTATTTAATTATATTATATTATTATAATTATATAATTTATGCTATTATATATAATTATATAGAAATATTATATATAATTTAAATTATTATATTAAATTAAATTTATATTATTATATTAATATAATATTAAATATTATATTGTATTAATTTGTGTTTAATATTATTAAATAGATTTTATATTTTTTTGTGCTTCATTTGTTATATGGTATAGATTGGTTACTTTAAATATACAAATTTATTTTTTATGAATTGTAGGTTTATTTAGTATAAAGTATAGATTAATTATCAATAAACTGAATCTTCATCTTTTGTAAATTATAGGTTCATTTTTTATAAACTGCAAATTTATTTTTTATAAATTACAGGTTAATTTTGGTATTTGGTATAAACTTTAGATTTATTATTAGTAAATCATTTGTTCATTTTTTGTAAAATGTAGGTTCATTTTAGTATAAATTGTAAACTCATTATCAGTAAATTAAAGGTTTATTTTTTATAAACTATATATTTATTTTTTGTAATTTGTAGGTTCATTCGGTATAAACTGTAGATTCATTATATGTAAACTATAAGTTCATTTTTTGTAAATTATATATTAATTTTTTATAAACTGTATGTTCATTTTTATAGCTAAATATATTGATATTTTCAATTTCCTTTGTAATATTAAAATTGATAAACCTACCATTTATAATAATTTTTTTGTGAAAAAAATAAGTTCATTTTTTCTAAACATTTGTAATAATAATAATAATAATAACAATAAATTTTAAAAAAAGATCTGTGAAGGTATAAATATGTATGTCTAAAATAAAAAAAAGTTTGTTAAAAAAAAAAAGACGAAGCAAAGCAACAACTACGGAAAAAATAAACTTTTCCATATTTACTATCACACGTATTTTAGACTCATAGATCACAAAATATTGTGAACAATAATCCATGATATAATTTATTAAAATGAACACAGAAGGCTCAAATAGCGGGCTTTGCATAGAAAAAAAAGCTATTCACCTGCAATTTATATCCTATATCCCTATCCATACAATAATATAAATAAGAGGTCTTAACACGTATAAAGGATGAGTGTATAACATATGGGTGTGCAATGCAAGCATTACTTGTTTTTCTAATTTTACCTCTTTTATAAATGAAATTTATTTGTACTATAATTTTATATATTATGTATAACTATATTAATACAATATAAAATTATGTTGCTATAAAATTATATTATATTATTATAATTATATATTTTATATTATTATATATAAATATTATATATTATTATAATTTATAATTATAACAATACTTTTAATAAAAAATTTTATCATAAATATTATCATTACTCTAGGTATATTATTTTTTTGATTGAGGTCCATTATTTAAACATTTAGGTACATTTGTATTATATTGCAAGTATATTAATTATGTATATTTGTGTTGTGTTATAGATATATTAATTTAAAAATACAGGTATATTAATTTAGAATTACAATACATAACTTTTGATATGAAGATATATTAATATTATAAAAGACATACATTAATTTTATACTGTAAATATATTAGTATTGTACTATAGATATATTATTTTTTATTTTAGATATATTATTATTATTATTTTAGATGTATTATTTTTTTATTAAAAGTACGTTGTTGTTAATTTATAAATTTTTTTTGTTTTGATTTCAGTGTTTATATTAAGTTTTAAATTATCAGATTTATTTTTTCTGAAAATTTAATTTATTTAATTTTTATATAAAAATATTTTTTAAAATTAAAATTAAATCAAATTAAATAATAAAAATCTGAATTAAATTAGTTAAAATATTATATCAATTTATTTTAATTATAATAATAAAGAGAAAAAATTAAAAAAAATCAAAAAAGAAATTTATATTATGAAATTTGTAAAAAAAATACTGGAGTGTCTAATTACATACGTGATAAACGATAAATTTTAAGTGGAACTGCGAGTTTTAGTGTCTGAGTATAGAATATGTGTATTCCCGAATCTCCATATCGGCTATCAATCAGTCAAAGATAGCCATCATCATCCTGCATTCTTGAACAGATGGGCCCATATCGTGCCTTTCTCTGGTCAGAAACAGTAAGATTCTGCCACGGGACGAGAAGCAGTTTCTGTTTGGAAACGAGAATAAAGGAAGACCCAGATGGGAATGAGCACAGATGTCACAACCTAATCAGCAGAAAAGCGGGTAACAGGCCTCACGCGTGGCATTTGGGGTTGGGCAGTGGGTAGCTTGCGTGTACAAATACCAACTTATTAGCTTTATTAAGGTAAACAAAACATGTTTAGACCTGACATTCCGTAATTCTCAAACTACATCCATAATTACATTTCCAATCTTCAATTATATTAGTATTATATTATCAAAGCTCGAAACTCATGCAAATGGCAACGTTCTTTCATCTTATTTTATTGAGTGAGTCTCGGACAATGGTTGTGTGCTTCGAGATTATGTATTCTATATAAATACAAGGCATTGAAACTGAAAATTAAGTCTCGATCGGGCAAAGACTCGCACTTAAGCACTCTCTTCTATACGTGGGTACGAGCTGCATGTAGCCCAGTCTACGGACCAATCTTCTCTTGTTTCCTCGACTTCAATACCACCCTGATCTTGCCATCTCATCATCCTTGATCAATATTTGTACGAGCAATGTACAATTGTATAGTTCCACCTCTTAATATTTGTATAATGGGCTGTGGAATCGAATTCTTTTTATTTTTTTCTTTAGGGGAACCGAGAAATTGAATTTAATCTATAGCATTAAAATGATAATTTTTTGAAAAACTAAATTTCTAATCTCAATGCTAAACAAGTTGATGATAAATACATTGTATGAAATTGTGGTTCTAAAAGGTTATGAACGTATACAGAGATTGTTGTATTCATTCATCACTTCATTCATTTCCCTTCCAAACATTCTCTGCAGATAGGTAACTCTTGCATACTCAAATGTTGCCTCCATTCTTGACTTCCCTTCTTCTCTTTACACTAGCGCTTCTCTACCAATCACCCATTTCCCGTTCTCTTCAGGAACCACAACTGCATCATTGCCATGAGAAATGTGGAAAATTTCACATCCCATTTCCATTTCACTTGAACATTTCTTGTGCCTCATCATCACCCTCCACGACTGCTTTCCATCTTTCTTGCTCAAACTCCACTACCCTTTACCTCACCATTGATTCTCAACACTATAGGGTTCTTGAATTCTTCTCAGATAGTATTTTAGTCGACTTTCCTGGTACCGCTACTTGTCGCCAATATAATGACTTCAATTGTTTTGGTTTTAGTGGTAATGGACACTTTGGAATATCAGGGGACAATGTTATTGGGCTGTATGATTGTGAAGATTCTTCTTTGTGCGAAGCAGATTGTGAAACCATCGACTTGTTTGGCTGTGATGGCAACTCCAATGGCTCTCCTACCTGCTGTTATCCGCTTTCGGATCATAGTGCATGGAATTTAGGAGATGGGTTCTCCGTTTTTTCCAAGTTCGGATGCAGAGGATTCTCTTCATGGGCTGTTTCCCGCGGTTCTAACACTGGAAAGCGTGGGGTTAAATTGGAATGGGCTATTCCAGCAAGGAATGGAAGTGCTTGTGCTATGAACGCAATCACAGTCAATGCCACCACGGTTGTAGGAGGGGTAAGGTGCAAATGCCAGGATGGATTTGTTGGTGATGGATATGCCACGGGACTTGGATGTTTGAAATGTAAGTGGCTGGCTATGCTTTCCTTATACACGTTCCCTTTTGGTAGCTAATTACTGTACATTAGTTTGGATTTGGTGTAACAATAATTAACAATTTGATCACCAATTCTTGTGAAATTAGACTAATTCCTTTGTTTAATTAATCTCACTTGAAAGCCTGCATTAAGAATGGAGTGGAAGAAAATGGCACAGATTGCTACACAAAACAACACAGCAGTGGAAAAACAGTTGACATTCTAGCTGGTATGTGCATGTGCATTTGATATATAATGTCATCTGTGACATTTAAAGAAAAAAAAATTGATGAACCTTATATTAATTGCAGGAGTTCTTGGCCCAATATTTATCATTGCCTCCTTACTTGCACTGCTTTGTCTGCTAAAACGACCTGGTAAATCCGGCGGATACGACCCTGATCAGGCACATTTAAGTAGCGCAGTCTCATTTAGGAAAGCTTGTAGGACTCGGCTATTCACTTACCATGAGCTGGTGGAAGCTACTGAAGGATTCGAAGATAGTGAAAAACTTGTGCAGAGCAAGAATGACATCATTTATGCAGGGGTCCTTGCAGATGGTTCACATGTGGCCGTGCACAAGGTACAATGCCAAGATGAAAGAGACCTAATGCAGGTCCTTTCCCGGGTTGAGATTTTATCTTCAGTTTTACACAGGAATATAGCTCGCCTGCTTGGATGCTGTATCGACTGTGGCTACACTCCTCTAGTGGTCTATGAGTACCCTGCAAATGGTACATTGGAGGAACATTTGCACCTACGCAGAGGAAAAGAAAGAATTGGGCTTGATTGGTACAAAAGAATGGACATTGCTACTCAAATTGCATGTGTCTTGGCCTTCTTACAATACGAAAGCATCCCTTCTATTTTCCACCATAATATAAAATCAGGGTGCATATTTGTAGACGAAGATTTATCAGTCAAGATTGCCGGGTTCAGGCTACTTGAACCGAGCATTGCAAATGAACCAGAATCATATAAAGAAAGTGATGTATATGGTTTTGGTCTTGTGCTGCTAGAGTTAATTACAGGGTCCAAGAACAAAGATGTACCAGCTGTAGCATTGCAAAAAATCAGAAGCGGAAAACTAGAAGAAATAGTGGATTCAAGTCTGTGTTATCATGAACAAGCTGCATTTCGCACGGAGGAAATAGTAAGAGTAGCAGACCTTGCAACACGATGCCTGTTGTTCGGCGGAGATGGCAGAATTGGGATGATAGAAGTAGCAAGGGAGCTTGTACACATTACAAAAGATAGCATTGATGGAAGTGGTAGCAAGAGGGGGCCTGCACTCGAAGAGACATTCTCAAATTCAAGCCTGCTTCAGATGATATCTATGTCTCCTGACTCAATATGTGTACCTTAAGTTGTAATTAATAGGAGTAGCTAGTAGTGTACATCAACTTACGTATAATATGTAAGCATTTTTGCTCCAGCAAATCGACTCGTGTGCGCTAATTCGTCTTGTATAGAAGAGTATTGTATACTCTTTTACTTTAAAAAGTTTCTTTTAGCGAAAGAGAATAATTCTCATTTATGAAATATTAAATGCAAAAATATCAATACATATTAAACAAAATTAAACCTTATAACCCACAATATTAAATTGGTACTAAATATGTTAAATCTGATCTGAAAAGTGAATATCTTTTTTTGTAAAAACACAACTATATTAACAAAGAATTAAACTTTGCATAATAGTGGGAAACACGTTTCACTCGTCAACTATATTAAGTCATAACTCGACATTTTTATCTCCAAACTAGTTCAGTTGAATTATTATAAACAATTAATCGATCTCTTCAATAATATTATAAGTCAATCTCATAAAAAGATAATAATAACCTTTATGCAGGAGACCCAGACTTTCATGAAGAAGAACAAAAAACTTTCATAAAAAATAAAAAATAGAAATTTGTAAAAATAAATATAAATTTGTATTATTGAGATAAAAATAAATAAAATAGTAAAGGAATAATGAGATTACGCCAATGATAGCCCAAAAGATAAATAAGAAAAAAGTCATCAGATAAAAAGTGATAGAAAAAACAGATGGGTTTGTAAACATTAATTCTTTTACTTAAAAGTTTGGCCTAATAATTCAAAAATTTAAAAATATGCGAGTATTTATAATTATAGTCCAAACTTATAAACTTTGCAATTGAGAATTATTTTAAATTTTAGTAACAATTATAGTCCAATTATAAATTTAAGTGTCTTTATTAAGCTATAATTAATTGATTAAATGATAATCAAATTATAATTAATACTTAATTGATAAAAAATTAATTAATAAATGGGTAATGAGCACATTCATTTTCTTTTAATTTTATAATTGAAATATAATTATTATTAAAATTTAAAAATATTTATAAAATTTATAAATTTAAACTATAATTACAAATGCGCGCATATTTTTTAATTATTATACCTAAAAGTTTTGAGTAAGCATTTCCCATACAAGCTGGAGATCCTTTTATGTTTTATCTTGGACATAAGCGGAATTGATGGCAACCATTTATTATTTTCCTCAATTGTAATTTTCATCTAAAATTATTTTTGAAAAAAAGAAAAAAAAAAGGTGCAACACAGTAACAAACAGTTGAAATGATGCATTTGGATATGAATCATTTAAAGAAAATTAGTTTATGGTCAGGGTAAGCCTGCCATCATCAATCAGAAAAAATTTATTACAATAGGTGTATACATCTAATTAGTAGATAAAAATATATGTATTAAATGAGTATATGAATGTTTTTTACTTAAAAAATATATAATAATAAAATTTTAAATAATTATAAGTATTTATTTTAGATATTATTGTATGATTATAAATAAATTTTTGCTAATAAATATATTGTATTACTTTTATTGTGTACATGAAATACGTTAGTAAAATATAATAAAATAAATTTAATTTAGCTAAATTCATATTTACTTATATTTTATTAAATATTATCTAATTACATAAATTAAGGAATTAAAAAAAAAAAAAAGCAGGAAGAAATTTGACCAGAGCCACTCACGGACCAAGACGCGATGCATTTCCCATTATTCGTCAGCAAAACGTGGAGCCAGCTGCAATTTTTCTGAAAAGTTCGAAAGGGCCCAACCAACAGTTGTCTTCCTTCGAGATGTGAAGTGGAAATGCACCAAAATTTCTGGTAAAGTTATGACACACATCCTATTCCATCGCTGCATTATTAGGTTCATAATTTCTCAACATTATATGTTAGAAATTATTATGGACTTGCTCAAACAATTTATTATTTATTATAAAATAAAATATAAATGTGAATTTTAAATTCTAATTGATGTTTCATTTAATTCAAATGTATAGTATAATTTTCAGAGGACAGTTACTTCCTCAAATTTTATTGTATGAGAAGATGTTTAGTTTCAATGAGACAGCTGAGTTGCACTCTTTGATCAAGGGCAGAAGTATGTTTAGACTTGGGTGAAGTCCAGAGTGATTTGGACAAATAATTAAGAGAAATGTGACTTTTATATGTTGTAGCTTGAGATTAGAAAAAGGCAAATTGAGCCTTTACGCCCAAACTTTGCTGTGTACCAAAACACCAACAAACAAAATTGAGCCCGAGATAGAAACTTTGTTATTACACCAATCATCAATCATTCTCTTCCTTCATGTATCCCTACTCTTGAATCTTGTTTAGCGGCAACAAATTGTGAAACTTGCGGTTGGTTATTAATTCTTTTCCAATTTTAATCACTTCTCTTACGACTATGAGTGACAATGCTGCTACTGTGATTTTTAGTAGAATGCTGTTTTTTTTTTTTTTTTTTTTTGGTTTTTCAGTTTTCTCTTGAGAAAATCACATTTTTTGTTTTTGATATTTCTCAATTTTGCATAAATTATTGTGTGCATTGAAATATATAGCAGTTCATAAATATATGAAATTATTTTGAGAATATGGAAAACATATTGAGTTACCTAATTTCTTTGAACATGTTAATCTCTTCGCCTGTTCTATGTATAAAAATTTTTTAAAATTCAAGTTTTATTTTGTCGGTGTCCTTGAACATTAAAGGTACTCAAGTGCATGTTAACAAGTTTTATTTTTATTTTTTTTATAATTTTATAGATATTGGAATATAATAAGTTGGTCCCGTCTAGTTACGAAAGTGTGCTTGCATAAATTGATGCTCTATCTCTACTTCTTGTATTTGACTTCTGCACTTTTTGATGTTTCTCAAAGAAATCTCAGTCAAGTTACCAAGTATTATTTTATACCTTTTATCAATTTTATTTTTTACTTTAGATTTATTTGATTTGATAAAATAAAAAAGAAATGTGTACAATTGGTAGATTCCAACTTATTGACCTAAATTAATGATGGTGGAGATGAGTGTGAGAGATAATTGATTATTTTTTATAATTATGTAATTTGAGTTTATTTGTGTTTGACATTGATTTTAATTTTCATGTATTGTAATGGAAAATAAAAAAAAAAAAAGAAAGCAAGACAAAACTATTTTTTCGTTTTTTAAGCTGAAAGGTGTAGGAGAATTTTTAACAACTAAAGCACCTTTGGCTTCTAGAGTTGATACTCCTATATATATTACAAAACTGAATCTCCTACTTAGGTTCATCGTCTTGAATTTGATTATATTGTTCTTGAATGAGATCTTGGATTGCGTACTTTTATATGGAAGCAAATCAACGTGACGAAATTAGTTGTGCTTATATTAAAATGGGGCCTTTTCAGCCTACCTTGATTGAGTATCCATGTTCTCAAACTGGTAATCAGCATTGACGATTTCAACAATCTTAGTTTAAGCAATTCTCTTAGATAGAATACTCTCTTTCAAAAATGTTTTGTTTTTCTTTCCTTGTTTCTGTTAGAAAATCATAAACCTTTGCATCCTACATTTACTATTAACAGTTTTAGAGGTTGAAAAAGGGTGAATGAAAGGACTAGGTGTGCCTTAATGACGCATGCAGGAGGTCTTACTTTTCAACATAATAATGCTGCAAAATCTATTGAGGCATTGATGAACACATCATATAGATAAGATTTTACATGCACAAGAAATTAAGATAATCGATTGTGTCTTAAAGCAACAATTGATAGCATTTATTGGCTTATATTACAAGGATGTGCATTGAGGGGTCATGATGAATTAGCAATTTCAAAATATCGTGGCAATTTCATAGAGCTAATAAAGCTTAAGAGAAGCTTGAATGTTGAAATCGATGATGTTGTGTTAGAGAAATTTCCCTGGAATGCAAGATATACTTCACCTCTTATCCAAAAAGAGATTTTACATGTTCTAGCTAATGAAGAGAGAAAAAAAAAAATTTGTGCTGAAATTGGGGAAGCCAAATTTGTATTCTAGTTGATGAACAAAAAAATATTTCTAATAAAGAGGAGATGACTATTGTATTGACATTTATTGATGTTGATGGGTTCTTAAGAGAACAATTTTTTCAATTATTCATATTTTAGATACCACCGCTTTAACACTGAAGAAAGAAATATCTAATGTCTTAACTCAATATGGTTTGCAAATCCATGATTTGCGGGGTCAAGGGTACAATCGAGCTAGTAACATGTGTGGTGCATGGAATGGATTACAAGCTTTGTTTCTAAGAGATTGTCCATATGCATATTACTGATAGATATGTATGGAGCAATGATTAGTGTACTTCAAAGCATGATCGAGAAAGGATCTTCAAGCATTATTCATGGAAAGCTAATGGTTCTTTAATTGTGATGAAATCTTTGGTTTTATATTTATATTGCATATGATGCATAAAGTTATGGGCATCACAACTATGCTTTTTCAAGCATTGCAGTGCAAATCTGTTAATATTTTAAATGCAATGAATTTAATATCTTTAACAAAATCATTGCTAAAAACTTTGTAAGAAGATGGTTTTGATGCTCTACTTAAGCAAGTGGAAGTAGCTTGCAAAGAGTACGATGTTGACATGCTTGATATGAATGCTCATTACAAAGAATTTATAAGATGCTCATGCCAACAAAGAGATCAAATCACAATTGAGCATCATTATCACTTTGATATATTCAATGTTGCAATAGATTTTCAATTGCAAGAGTTAAATGATAGATTTAATGAAGAGACAATGTAACTTATGATTCTTAGCTCTTTTTTAGAGTCTAAGAATAATTTCAAATCATTTAATGTTGATCAAATTTGTAGACTTGCAGAAAAGTTTTATCTTGATGATTTCAACAGACAAGATATGCATTATTTGAAAAGTCAGTTGGAGCATTCTAAGATTGTTGTACTATTTCTGAATTATGTCGAGGGCTTGTTGAAACAAATAAGGTGCAATATTATTATTTGATAATCAAATTGATTAGACTCATTTTGACTTTCTCTGTTTCTATGACAACTATTGAATAACTATTTTCAGCTATGAAGCATGTCAAATCGACTTTACATATTAAGATGAAAGATGAGTTCTTAAATGATTCAATGACGGGTTATATCGAAAAATAAATTTCAAAAACTATCAATTCATATTCGATAATAGATAAATTTTATTATTTGAAAAATCAAAGAGGTGAACTTTAATAATTAATCTTTTTTAAAATGTGATTATGAGGGTATAATTAATTTTACTTATTTGTAGAAAAGCTTTTAGAATTGTAAAAAAAATTTTATTTATATGCATAATTAATCTTTTTTTAATTATCATTATGAGAATATATTTATTATCTAGTCTAGAATAATTAAAATTTCTGGTTACGTCGTTCCCTCTTATGTCTTAATGTTAACAAAGTTTATTTAAAAAATTGCCTAAAACGATGATTGCTTTATATGAGCAAAAAAGTAAATAATTTACTTAAAATAAATAAATAAATAAATATAGCCCCATATTACAGGGAAATAAAAAAGGAGAAGAAAGCAATTAAATTTGAACTTTCAACGAAACACCGAGGAGGAGAGGTTCCAGCCTATGCTACGTTCTCTCCACATCACACACGAGGCAACAATTCCATAGTTTGACCTACCTTTCCTTCTCCCATTGCTTCTACTTCTCAATATATAAGGTACAGCATTCACCACTTCCACTTCGATGTATATAGACCCCTCTACTCGAGGCTAGGATCATTGCCCCTCCATCTCTTTTTCTCTATCTCTTTACAATATTTGATTAATCAAGGTATGTTTTCCTTGATTCTTTTATTATCTTCTTCAACGAAAGTTCATGTTTTTGGGATTTCATAGTAATGAAGTTTTAGTCTTTTCCCCTTTTTTTTCCTGGGTCTTCGTGCATAGGCAAAAATCCCATCAATTTACACGTGTTGTAGTAATCTTGTATCGTTTTTCGGACTTTGGTCCAATCTTTCTTTCTTGGAAGCAAAGCACTTCCAACTCTTGAAGCACTGCCTTTAGTCTATATGAACAACATCTTGGATTGTTTTCTGGGGTACATTTTAAGTGATTAGACTTTTCATCCACAAAATTGTAGTCTTTAAACAGGGATTAGGTCTTTTTTTTTTCATTTCGGAAAGTTGATATGTTAATATCTGATTCCAAGATAAAAACGGTTGGTTTTGAATTCCCAACTCTATTGGGTGCATGTTATATGATGTGCCTTAGATGGTGAACAAGTGCAATCAGCAGTCAAGTAATTAGCTATGATAAATGTGGGGCTAAAATGTATGAATAATTGAGTTTGCCTTGATTTTGGGACTTTGCTTAGTGTTGATCCGTGATTCCTATTTTTTTGGTTCCTCTGGGTAATGCTTTAACTTGTTTCAATTCCTGTCTTGCAGATTTGCTCAGTAGAACTCACTTTCTTTTAGTTCAGCAATAATTGAACAGACATCACATTAACTTTGTTTCATTTCATTACAGATGGCTGAAGAAATAAATGGAAATGAGAATCGTAACAATGTGCCCAAACTGAATGAGAGGATCCTTTCATCTATGTCGAAGAGAACTGTTGCTGCACATCCTTGGCATGATCTTGAGATTGGTATGCAAACAGGACTTCGCTTTTATTCCTATACGTATTTGTATTTATGTCTGCTTACAGTGGAGAAATTGATGTTGCTGCAATATAAATGTTTTTTGTAGGACCTGGAGCTCCCCACATCTTCAATGTTGTATGTCATTTTCTCCATTTTTGTATATTGAATAAATTGTAGCTCTTCATGTCAATGTATAAAACTTCCACCTAGTTAATTGCATTAGGTATAGGCACAGTACATTAACTCAGTTGTCATATTGAAAAGATAAGAACGCATATTAATTGATTCATATCCGAATGTCCGAATTGTTTGATTCTCTTCCGAAGCAACTATTTGGAAGCAGAACTAAAGGAGATTTTTGTGCAGAGATTTCTAAGTTTTTCGTTGTCTGGTTGAGTTTAAGTATCCATTGAATATTTGTTTCAAACTGATATAGGTGGTTGAGATCACCAAAGGAAGCAAGGTTAAATATGAACTGGACAAGAAGACAGGACTAATTAAGGTATGAATTTCATCTCATAGTTCTTTGAGCTCTATGTGGAAGTGCACTAATTTACATACAGGTGAGATTACGTGTACGCTCCCTCTATCTTAGCATTTTTTTTCTTGTGCTCAAATAAATAGGTTGATCGGATTTTGTACTCGTCAGTGGTCTATCCTCATAACTATGGTTTCATCCCTCGCACATTGTGTGAAGACAATGATCCCTTGGATGTTTTAGTTCTCATGCAGGTGATATATCTAATTCAGTATAAGTTTTGAATCTTGGATTATGTATTTGTGATAAAGTTGAAATTTAGTCCATACTCCTCATTGCATTATGTGCAAGCTTTTCATTTCTGACGTTATGATCCAATTGAATTACTGATCTGAATAGGAACCTTTGCTTCCTGGTTGTTTTCTAGTTTTGAATCTTGGATTGTGTATTTGTAATGACATTGAGATTTAGTCCATCCTCCTTGTTGCACTATATCCAAGCTTTACATTTTCGACATCGTGATCCAATTGAATTGCTGATCTAAATAGGAACCTGTCCTTCCTGGTTGTTTTCTGCGAGCCAAGGCCATTGGACTTATGCCCATGATTGACCAGGTAATTTTGTGGAATTCTGAATCAAAATAAAGCAGTAAGCACATAATACTTCTCTCTCTTATTGTTGTTTAACTAATTCTTGTTCTAATTCAGGGAGAGAAAGATGACAAGATCATTGCAGTTTGTGCTGATGATCCAGAGTACAAGCACTACACTGACATCAAAGAGTTGCCTCCTCATCGCCTTTCTGAGATTCGCCGTTTCTTTGAAGATTGTATCCTTTTTACCCTTAGTTTTAATTCTCAAATACTTTTTTGACTTTTGTTTACAATATGAGGAATACTGGTTTCTTAATTTATCTACACAGACAAGAAAAATGAGAACAAAGAGGTTGCAGTTAATGAGTTCATGCATTCAAACCATGCTGTCGATGCCATCCAGTACTCAATGTAAGTTTATGTTAAAACAACCAAAGGCATTTGCACTCAGCTTGTCCTTGAATTGATAGTTGCTTCCCCTTCTGAGACAATTCCAGTTGGTTTTTTGAGCTTATTATTGTTGTACGGTGCAGGGACCTTTACGCTGAGTACATTCTGCACACCCTGAGGCGATAGACAAACTGAAGCACTGTACACAGCCAGTTGCTTTAACAATTTTTTCTTGAATAAGTTGCTTAATCAACGATTGTTAAGATTATATCTTCAAGTTCATTTTGGACTTTCTATAACCTCGATGACAATTAGTAGTTTTTTTTTTTTTTTTCAGTTACAATGCTGTAAGAAGAGATTTTTATTGATATCTTACTATATATAATATGTTAAATTATTCACTGTTGATCTTGGAAAGAGTATAGTCCGAAGTGCGTGGGCTATGATATCCAAAGGCTCAACTCTCATTGCAGCGTTACAGACATTATCCTGTTCTATTTGAACCGGTATAAGTATGCTTTTAACGATGATAATGGCTCACCAAAATTATTTATATGATAAACAAGAACATGATTTAGCAGTAGAACAGGTAGTTGATGCTAATTCACATGGGAAAAAACTGGAGCTTTAGGAGGGAATTTGCAAGAACATAAATAGTTGTTGGGAGCTATTGATTGGCAGGCCTATGCAGACAAATGAAAGTTTTGTTAAGAATTGTGATCAATTTTATTTTCCCTCTCCTTCATTTCTAGGAACTGTTCTCCTAATCCATTTTTAACTAATCACATTCAAGATGTCCTTAATTTGTTATTTCTTTAGTTATTTTCTTCCGGAACTTCCAGATAGGCCAATACAAGCTATAGTAGTAGTGTAGCCACAAAGAACATCATTGACGATCATAATAATAACTAGCTGGAAATTTGCACGATGCTGTGAGAAAAAAAAAATCAACAATAAAAATAAAATGCACATATATAAAAACTAAGTAAAAAATTCTAATTTGAATCATTCATATTCTTCAGATGAAAATTCATTAAATTTTGAAACTTTTGTTATTGTTCTTTTGTTTTTTCATTCTTTATTTCTAATAATAGTTGAGATCACCTTTCATTATTTCTAGTCTTTTTCATTATTTCTAATAGTAGTTTTTTAGATGAAAGTTGGGTTTTTTTTTTTTTGCATAATTTTTAATTTTTTGTTTAGTTCTGTATGCTTTTTTTTTTCAGATACTTTCTTTTATCTAATCTTGATGATTTTCATCTTCTATACTTTATAAGTTTTCAAATTATTATTGAGGAAAATAAAAAAAAATAAAACTAACGAACATTTACAAGACATAAAACAAAAAGAGTCGATAAACCCAACTCAAGAATGTTGTTGCAACAATTCTTCCTTCTGACATCTAAATAAGCCGTCTCCTAGAGCAATATTATCTCAAATCTCTAATACTTTCCTCTTTTGTCTCTTAATTTTTCTCTTCCTTTTGATATTCTCATAGTAGTTATTTTTCTTATCTTTTAGATTTTAGTTAGGTGTTCGTTAACTTTTTAAATGGCAATTTGAGAAGATTTGAAGAATAAAAAAAAAATAGTTTATTATTGCATACTTGAAGACAGAAAAATCAAATAATCCATGAAAAGATTTGAGGCAGTTATCAATCCACTTGGAAAAGTATAATAAATACTTAACTGTTGCAACAACTTGGTGAGAAAGTGAAAAATCAAAGCTGCATCGTTATCCTCTTGTGGCTACTATTCAGTTGCCTCGTGCATTTACTATTTGGAAAACTTCCACTTTCGTATACTTGATATTAATAGTGCTTATATCTCAAAAAGAAGCACTTAAATTCATATCTGGCTCCATCTGAAGCGATAATTATAATGAATGAAACTACAATAGATAGTACATGATGCTACAGTGAGAGCACAACTTATCACTGAATCAGCCATCAATGATGAATTAATAGTTTAGCTGCATAAATAGCTCATTTGAATCATCTCATGATGTTGTCATGAATACCATTTATTCAACAGTTCCAATAGGAGAACTGCAGCAGAGTCCTTTGCCTTTTTGACGCTGGGCATTGGCTCTCCCACACATTCGTCAGTCCATCCCCTATCATTAGTATTTACACGTACTGCAAACGTAAACCTCTTTGCATGCGCAGGACCACCCTCATTTACACACCTGAAATGTAGATTATCAAGCTGCTAAACTGCATTTTTACTGTTAATAAGATAATAACTGAAGATGCAAAAGAGGACAAATTCTTACCGATAGAAGGGCATTGGCCAATTTCTTCGCAAGCAAATATCATTTAAGGTTTGCCTGGTGAATGTTTGATTGCCATTTTTTATCTTTTTCCCATTCTCATCAACCTTCTCCCGAGCTTCATCTGTTTCCTTCTGTTTCAAAACAGCAAGTGCATTCCTAGCAGCAAGTTTCTGTGCCATCTTTTTTTGTGGATTCTGAGCAACTCCTAGCTGAACTCCATCAATAAAAACTTCAACAGTAGCCAGATTGCCACTTCTTGTGGCTTTGTATTCCAAGCCTTCAGCCTGTTGCTGGCACCGTTCTTGCAGCTCCCTGACAGGATGCATTGGGAGTGTTTCAGGAGTAACCATCGGATGCAGAAAAGGTTGAAAAACCTGGGAAAAATGGACAGAAAAATAATATTCCTATCAAATATTCTTGCTTGTAAAAAGTAGGACAGTAAGAAAGAGACGGGGTTGGGGTTAGGAAGTGGTGTATGACAGCCTAGTCCATGACTGAAACTAACCTTCCAAACAACTGCAGTATCTCTTCCACTATCCAGGAAAATAGCACCTGCAATAGACTCAACAATGTCACCAAGAACCTTTGGAGCTTTGCAATCTCCCAAACCAAAGGAGTTGAAACCTGGCTTTGATAATTCATCTTGCACTTCTTTTACAAAGTCCCGAATCTGGTATTCATGTCCCCGAAATGTCAGGACTCATACAAATGAATTGGCAAAGTTAAATAAGACATCAAACTATAACTATAGTACCAAAGGAAAAACACACAGAACCTGCTTTTCCAGGGCACTGGATCCATGCCGAAGATGCACATGGAGCTTATGTCTAACTGCAACACGTGCAAAGTTTTCATTGTTTACAGCAGCAGCTCGCAAATCTGTCAAGCGACCTGGGGGAAGATTTGTGTATGTGAAAAACAAGTGCCTGGTTATGAGATGATCTAAAACGGCATCACCAACAAATTCTAATCGTTGGTAACAGGATACTCCAGAAGACGGTCTTGATGCATGGGTGATAGCTTCTACCAAGAGGCCCCGGTCTATGAACTTGATGTTCAAGGCATCCTCTAGGGCATCAAAATCAACACTTCTAAGTACACTTTCCGGAACATTAGACGGCCTTATCACAGAACCAAACTCTTCAAGATCAAACTCTACCTGAATTCCAATCCATTTCATGAGGTGGTTTGCTGCATTTTTACCACCTTCAACATAATAAACACCAATCAATGCTTCAACAACATCTGCTAACGTCTTGCTGGAGAGGACTCTATAAGAGCTAGAGTCACTTTCAAGCTCACCATCCTCAATTTCTTCGTCTTCATACACATCATTCGCATGATCTACCACTTGGCTGTCCTCAGCAAGTGATTTTTCCTGGTCAAATAGGGAGGAATCTCCATCCTTTATATCCTCATCGAAAACAGGCAACACCCCTGGCGCAGCCCATCTAGATGGAGCGAAACGATCTGCCTGAATGTATGATTGAAGTCCCTTATTTAATGCATATTGATACAGAACCATGTTACTCACCATTTGTTGCCTCATCCTAGTGAGTTGACCCTCATGTTTCTGGGGATACTTAAGAAAAAGAAATCGACTAACAACCCATTTTAGGTAAGCATCTCCTAAAAGTTCTGCTCTCTCATAGCAGAAGGTCTCCTGGCATGAGGCTGCAGTCAAGGCTTCCAAGATCTGTAGGAATAGAGAGGCACAACAATTAAAAAGATAAACCACAGCCCTTGGTATTCTAAGAACTCTGCTAAAAAGAAAACCTTTGAAGCTGGGACTGGAAAATCTATTATATCCTTAAGTTGAATAGCTAGCAGCATGCTTTCAACCCTCCTCATTATTGATGGCAACCTTTGGGCACCTCGAACAAGTGATCCAGGAAGAGGGTGTACTAAACATAGCTCAGGGGGGAGAAACACATAGTATGTTTTGTCAAGAATCTCTTCAGATTCACCTTCATTTGCTACACAAACAAAAAATAACTCCATATAGCTCTAGATGCTAAAAAATTACACATTACCGTATGCAGAAATGGTTATGCTCATTGAAGGACAAGAATTTAAAAAAAAAAAAAAAAACATACCTTCTGAGTGTTCAAACCTAGGAGATAAAAGATTCTTGCAGTAGGAAACACCACGTGCTCTTATTAAAGGCTGTTGCTTAAATATCAATTCAACTCCATACCTGATAATGATACAAAAAAGACCCAACAGCCCAATGCAACCTCTTTTGTGCAGAAGAAACAAAAGCTTTTCCAATCTGTGAGGATTCATAAACTACTGCCACCAGCAAGTGTGGAAGCAAACCAAGTGACCAACGCCACATAATTTAGACCAAGCAGTAGTTAGATAATTCCATTACAGATTCAGATAAGCTTTTCCTCCTTCAGGCACATCTGAAGTGCATTGAGGCTATCCAGTCCTCATGTTAGAAAAGCGCAATTAACAAGGCATCTGCAGAAGGGGAAAGAAAATTTTCCATAAGGAGAAGGAGAAGGGGAGGGGGGAGAGAAACATCGTCATACTTTTGTTTGTAATAGTCAGCATATGAGCTATACTCTAGAGGACCGAGATAACCCTCTTTCCTTGGGAAGGAGTTCTCTGCAGTGATGTCATAGCACAATGAATCCACATAAAACCTTTTCCCAGAGTGTGCAGCTGTTACAATTCTCCCAACTAAAACTTCAGCTTCAACACAAGTATCAGCCATCATCAATTTGCCTTTCAGTAGCTCCATTGTATCCATTTTTATTCCACCCCAATTAGGAACCAACCCAGAGGCTTTCACAACATCAAAATGTGCTACAGCTCCTCTAATACCATATGTGGGATGGGATTTTTGTACAAAAACCATGCCATTACGCAATTTCCCAAACCCATACTCCCTTCTATCTCCACCAAGTGTCCTCTCATTCGTACCAAGGTAAACATCTGGCCGAGCCCTCTGAAGGGGATTGCTCCATGCATCTGTTCTAATTATTTTTTCAACTAGATCCCAGTCAATTTCTTTTACAGGATCTACAAACTTATCGCTAACCATAGGGACAAACAAATATGCTTTTGCAGAATCCCATGGAGTGGTGGAAGGTTCTACATCCACGTCCAATACAATGCTCATCATTCTCACATGAAAACTTTTAAGGGATGCCAACTGTACATGATTATAAAAGCTTTAAATCATCATCAGAACACGAAATGTCATAGGAAAAAGAAGAGTGTATAAGTTTAACAACTGGTCAAATAGTTCAAATGAGGACCAACCTGACTTTCAGTAATATCTATTGGACCCCTGAAGACAAGAGATGCCTTTGTTATAATGGTTCGAGCGATAAATAGATCCATCGACATCGATAACACCTGTATTAATTATAATAATTAGAGATAAATGTTCCAAAAATCCAAACTATGCTAGAACCAAATAAGTTAAATTACCTCTGCATCCAGCTCATTGCCAAAAAGCACTGCAAAGTCTGAAACTTGAGTTAAGAATGGATCTTTTGAAGTGCCGCTGTTTACAAATTTAACAGCATACATATAAAGATGAAGTAATTTGGAGCTGTTGCAACCATCTCTTCCACATAAGATCCATTCCCCCTGAAAGGCCAAAGTAGCTTTAAGCATGTTTGGTAGATGATATTGAAGAGAAGTAACCTCTTAAGCACATGTTAGCATTGCATGAAACAGATTTAACTGTATTATGAACTTCTCAGTTACCAACTAAATGGCAGTGATATATATATGATAAACTCACCTGAAGTATATTGGCTACACCTTCAGGATAGAACTCTCTATGCCTAGCAGTCCCAGGAAGTGGTTCACCTTCATCATTCTGGTCAACCTTCTCTCTTTCCTCCCCACTTCCCTTCTCTGGCAAGAGCATGTCAGTAAATGCTCCCATCTCATGGAGCTTTTTGCAAGCAGCCAAACAAACAGCCTATGCATTATGTAACCAATCAACACAGTTTCTTGAAAGAAGATAGTGCAGCTAAAAAGAATGCATCAAGAAAATAGCATGCCTGTTGCGCAAGGCGCATTGAACTGCATACAGGACCCTCAAGCTTCTCAAAAGGTGCATTACAAGGAAGTTGAAGCTTGCATGAATATTCAGTTGGACCTCCAGGTTTCTCGTGCCTCTCCATAGTAAACTCAGGACGAAGTATTGAATACCTGGATGACAAAATGAAATTGAGCAAGAAATTATCTTCAGTGAAGGCAAAAAAAATAAAAAAAAAGCTAAATTAACCTTATCATGACCTAATTTCACCTTTTGTTATAAAAGCCATCAGTGAAATTCAGCACATCCACTAAACTTCAACTTATCGTCAAGGATTTTATTTCAGGAAGGTCATAGTAGTCCAACCGAACCTTTTAGCATTGAGCCTAATATTTGATATTGACTAAATAAGCAAGTCTTATACCTACTTTAAATTGTATAAGTTATAGTACAAAACACTTTTAGCCAACCCCAACTAACTTGGGATTAAAGCTTAGTTGAGTTGAATTGAGTATAGTATAAAACACTTTACTGAGTTATCACGTGTAAAATCTGGTAAAATTCTATTAAAGTTTATCTATCATGAGCTTTTCAAAAAAAAACAAAATCAACATTGAGCAACTTTGCTTATACAAGTTAAGGCTTATTGAGAAGTAATGCACCTGTCACTTGGTAGCTGAGAACAATAGAAATGGATAAGCCCAACAGCAGAATTCAAGCTCACAATAGCACCAGTAGACTCCACCCTATATACAGTTCCAGCTACTGTATCCACAGAAAGTAATCTTGAAGTATCCTTAAGGTGACTAAGATCAGTTCTCTCAATGGCTTCTCTTCGCAAGGTCTCCTCACTATTCCTCCCATTCCTTAAGAATGCTGCATGAGATAGATTTCCCCTGAGATATAATAAATATTTAAGTTCTTCCTGTCTAATGCTAAACTGAAGCTTATTCTGACATTGGAATGGTCTAAAATTACCTCTCAACCATCAAGATGTAATCTGAACCAGGTTTTCTTGCACGACCCCTAGACTGAATGTATGCCAGAACAGTTTTCGCAAGATCAAAGCGAATAACAACATTACATTGCCTAATATCTAGTCCTTCCTCAGCAACACTGGTGGCAACCAACAAAGTCACCTAGAAAAATAATGCAAGTATTTTCTTTAGCACCACTGATGAAACAGTGAAGATTTTAATGAAATCAAGTGTATTTTGCTTTTAAACATACCCGACCATCTCGAAATTTGGCAATTGTGTCCTGCATCTGGGATGTCCGCATTTCCTGACTATTGTTGTGCCCAATCAAGCTAGCACACCTGACAAAACTCAGAGATGGAAGCTCTGCAAAAACCTGAAAGCATGGTAATATGAGGAATTTGGAAGGAAAACCAAATCCTAGGAGCTGGGAAACTGAATGTATCAACATATTTAACCTTGGGAAGAACCAAAGCGGCTACTACTCGCTCAACAAAGATAATTGCACGAAAATCCTCTGTGTGCTGATACTTGAGAAGTATTTTTATTAATGACTGCACTTTTGGGGTCACTTTTCCATCAGCTACAGCAGCCCCTATTATCACATCCACATGCTCA